>QANX01003762.1:0-31966 GCA_003254975.1 Ochetophila trinervis
TGTTTTATTTTTTGGTAATAATTATAGTACACTTGTTGATGGTATATAATAAATATTTTTTAATAAAAATAAAATGATATGTTTACTTAATCGGGCCCGAGCTTAAAATGTTTGATTGAAATGACGGTCTGGGCCCAATCATGGATATCTACCTTAATCCAGAAAAGAATGGCCATACGACTTTTTTACTTTTAATTTTTCGAGTGATACAAATTCGTTTGAGATTTATTTGGTTGATTGGTAATAAGATCCACATGCGATTTAACAAAAGGAGGGACCTACTTTTATTTTCTTGTCCCACTAATAGTGGACCTTATCTCCGCCTAAGAATTTCATCAGATAAGCCAATTACGTTTTTGAATTTCCTCAAAACTTCCCTATTTCTGTCTCTCACTGCTGTTTTTATTCGTTTTCAAGCACAAATGAAAGATTAATTTGGCTTTTCATTGGTTAATTGTCAAATATAACTAAACTAAAAAGAGGTTAAATGAAAAAGAAAAAGAATAAATTTTATTTGACATTACTTTTAAAAAGTTAAAAATAATTTTAAAATTCAAAAGCTGTTTTTAAAATTTTTAAAATAATTCTTTAAAAACATTTCTAAATTTTTAGAATAGTTTTTAATTATAATCAATAAAAATTAAGTTTTTCAAAAAAAATTTAAAGAAAAAAAAAAAAAGCAAAAGCATAAATAAAAACTGTGTTAAACAAAACTTAATCGAAAAATGAATAATGACTATTGATTTATAGGTTGTCATATATCACTAGATTATTAAATGTTTAGATAAAACTGTAATGGAAAGAAGATTCAGATTTAAAACTTTTTGCGGAAGAAGTATGGGTTGTCTTTTTTGCTCAAAAAAAAAAATAAAAAAAATATATTTATAGTGGGATCATAAATCTAGAATGTATTTAGCGAGCAAATCGATTCAGACATTTTTCTAATTTGTTAGGAGTCCGTGATAGTAAACTGTGTCGCTAAAATCTCTTTTTCTGTCATGCGGTAAAAGTGGAAAGAACATTTGAGTACAAATAAAATTATTAAGATTCAAATCACAACTTCCGTACTTTCATGTGTGATAATTCAGCTACTTTCTACCACTGAACTACACTATCAAATGTGAACTAGTGGCTTTGTCACTAATTATATCATCTTGCATTTGTATGTTATCATTAATTTTTGGTAAATTATTATGTTTACAATTTTAGTAAATGGGTAAATTATTATGTTACTACTTTAGGAAGAAGTTAGATGGGAAAATTCACTTTTTGTTTCCTTTAATAGGTAAAACAGATATATAATGTAATGTAAGGGCCAATATTGCAATTTTAAAACTGATATAAGGGGCGTTTTTTTATTTAGTGAAACCATTACCGAGGTAATTAGAATTTGCATAAAATGATTTCTCAAAAGTCGCCGACGTAACAAAAACTGTAAAATTTATTAAAAAACAAAAACAAAAACTAGCACTGTTAGAGCAGGAAAACTCTTTCCGATTCCGTTGCTTTCCTCCATTTTCCCGGAGCAGACAGATCTCAGATTCTCAATCTCAGTGTAATTTTTTGTTTTCCAATTTAAAATAATAAAAAAATTATACAAAATTAAAATACGGTACTCTGCTTCTGCTGTATATTCATTCTAAAACATACGCATTTTCGGCTACTTCCGAGTTTCTCAGATCTTTCATGGCTTCCTCAATCAAAATTGAACCCGATGGAGAAGATGAAGCTCAAGATGAAGAGGTTTTTCCTCCATCATTTCCTTTTTACTTTTATTACTTAATTTAAAATTTGATAAAATTTTCAATTTTTTAATGGTCGCTTCCAAATTGAATCCCAGGCCCATGCCGTAGATTATTCCTTTTCTCTTTTATAGTTAATCTAATGGATTCAAAACCACTTATTAGAGTTAGAATTGCTTGTGCAAAGGCATTTAAGGCAAAATAATCACAGTTAGATATTCTTATATGAAATGCTGATCTTAAAAATGGTGTCTGCGCTGCAGCTTGAGCATTTCGATGATTTTACACTTGCCTCTTCATGGGAAAGGTATTTTGTATATAGACGCATTCTCTTTGCATTTACAATTCTTTTGGGTGTATTTAAGGATTATGTATTTCGAGTCTCACTGAAGGATGAATTAGAGTTTTAAAATGAGAGAATTGGATTGGGCTTTATCTTTGAAAAATCAAATACAAAAGGCTATGAAGCAAATACTTATTTTCAAATTCAGGTCCTTCTGATAAATTGCTATATTTTATATGTGTGTGTGTGTTTGCAGGTATAAATTTTTGAAGTTGGTATGTCTTGCACAACTTAACCAAAGAGTGGAACATTTTTATTGTTCATTTTATTTAATTTTTTAGGTTCATCTCTGAGATAGAGGCAGTTTGTCGGCAATGGATGGCTGATGGCTCAAAGAATTTGTTGGTATGTTTGCTTTGGTTTGGAGAACTTGTATTGTCAATCAAATTTTTGTCCTGTGAAAGTTCTCTCCCTCACTCTGTTGCCTGGTGTGTTCTGTGAAGGATTTTTTTTGCACAGATGCTTTTTATTTTTTATTAAATGTTTTTGCAGCAGTAGTATTACTTATTTGCTCAGTCCTAGGGTTTTGACTGAATTAGTACACAAAGTACTTTGTCACCAAGATATAAAATAGAATTTGATATGCTTATATGTATGTATTCTGCATATAATATTCAATTACTATTTAATTGTTAAATTGTCTAAAGATTCAATCAAAGTAATTCTAGGATTTAATTGGTTCTTAACAGTATTGAATTGATGAAATATTTGAATATAGGCGGATTTTTGTAGATTGACATTACTTGAAAAGTTTTTTAATGATTATTTTGAGTAAAAGCGCTGTAAGTATTTGTTCACATATTAATTTCTGTTTTTTTCTTTTTGTATTTCATTTTTAATTAATATTTTAGTTTTAGATGTATGTTTTATATTTAGGCATTGTTATTCTTGTTGTTTTAATTTTTCTTGAGTGTTCTTGAGAGTTTTGTTGTGCTTCATTCATGTTGGATGACTTCTCTGTGACGTTCAATGCCCTTAAAAACAAACGAAGAAATTTTCCATTAAAGAGGCATGTGGTTCCTTTTTTTTCTTTTCTCATCATATAATTTACCCTGATTAAACGTCTGAACCTTGGTTGTAGGAAAAGGATGCAGTTGAGGTGGAATTTTCAACAGATTTATTTAAAGTCAAATCTGATTTGAAGGATGTCACTAAAAGTTATTGCATAGAATACTACTTTAAAACCAACAATGATGGTATGCTGTTAGCATTTCTGTCAAGAATTTTTTATTAGTAACATGATCTGGTTGGAGACTAATATATTTGCATTCTCTTTTTTAGCTAAGGTCGTGGACTGGAATTCCACATCACATGATTTGCAATTGTGTTTTGGGGTCAAAGAGTTTTTGGTATGTTTTAACTTGCACCTCATACACTGTATTTTACTCAATAATGCTTCATTATTTTAATGGTATTCCATCTAGACCCCTGAGGTTTGCACTAATTTCAATTTAATCCCCCATATTTTGAAAATTACAACTAGCATCCCTACAAGGTTGTGGGTGATATTATTTTGAGGGTTATGAATGAAATTATAGGAGAGGTAAATGATGACTATTTGAAACCTGAGAGGAGGTTAATGATATTTTTGAAACCATAGGGATTAAATTGTATTTTGGTCAAACCTCAGGGGAAGTGGATGAACTTATCCCCTATTTTAATACTTGTTGTCTTTCCATTACCAGGTAATTGCACCTCAAAGTGCAAGTGGTGTGGTTCTTGATACACCAGAGGCTAGCAAGTTGTTAAGTGCCGTTGCAATTGCTTTATCAAATTGTTCTAGGTGTGAATTTTTATGTGGAACTCTTGCTATTTAACTTTTGGTGAAGTTGAGAGTAAATGCATAATTACTATATAACTAAATAAATTCTAGTATCTCATGTTATTAGACCATACAATCTATGGTTCCTAGTCTTCGATTATAAAAATGTTTAATAATTGTGTTGGATTTGTTTTATCAAGTTAAATTGAGTAATGTATACCGAACTTTAATCTTTTGTTTAATTTGCTTGTAGTTTGTGGCCTGCATTTGTTCCAGTGCATAATCCTTCGCGGAAAGCATATATTGGTATCCAAAATATGGGAACTGTTTTTACTAGAAGATTTGAGGCTGATCACATTGGTAGCCAAGTTCCAGTAAAACTTATGCATTTGGAAGGATTATACGAGTTGTTCATTTCTAAATTCGTAAGAATTCATCACAATTATTCATTTCAAGAAGATGATTTTATCTTTTAATATATATTCTCTTGTTTTGGTCATTCTATTGAATTTACGATTGCGAATTCATATGCTTTGAAGCTGATAAGATTATTTGTGCTATGTTATTCTTCATGTTCTCTCTTCTGGTCCTCTCATCGTATCTCTCTTATACTCATTACATAAAGCTGTGATTAAGTAGAAAAGTAAGGAGCTTAAACTTTTTTTGGTAAACTAGTTCCTTAAGGAAAGGACTTTTTTTTTCCTCTCTCTCCCCTCCCCCTTATAAGGCCAAAAATTTACATAATTTTTCTCAATCATATCAAAGTCTTATGTAAAACTTTTGATTATATGATATGTCTTGATCTGTAGTCAAATTGTCAGGATCTTTGTACTTGCATTATTTATTTTGTGCCAAGGTTTAAGTGTTGGTATTAAAAGTGCACTGAAATTGTGTTGTTTTGTGGATTACATTCTAAATCCTGTCCAAACCATAATGATTTTCATATGATGTTGAAGGCCTACTCCACATTGGACTTATCGATGCATCTTTTCAAAGTCCAATTTAAAATGAAGTTAACATACAAAACCCTTCCCTTTGACGATGATAATGATGACGTTGAAGGAGTTGATACTGATATTACTCAAGCTGGAGAATATCCTGATGCCGATACCCACCATAAAACACAGTGGGATGATGATTGTTCATGGAGTGAGTGGTATTCTGCAGAAGATCCTGTAAAAGGCAAGTAGATGAAAAGAATTATCTTTTACTACTGCTATATTTATTTATTTGTTTATTATATAAAACTCAACTTTATTAACTAAAAACATGTTAAAAAAAATTAAAGAGGATGAGAAATCCTCAAAGAAAACTCAGATGATCGACTACAATACATCTTTCCAGTTCAACAAGATTAAAGATTTTGGGATACCCCTAAACTCCTTTGAAGAAGCAGCCCACAAATAAGCCCAAAAAACTTGATTAAATCCGATAAAATGCTAACATCTTGGCTCCTATCTAAAAAAATCCTATCATTTCTTTCCAACCACAAAGACCAAAACAAATCCATGATAGCAGAATTCCATCATTCTTCAGTTTTATGTTTATGAATTCATTTTCGATTTTTTCACTTGTTTCTGTATTGGGGCATGTATGTGACGACTCAAACTTGCCTTCCAGTCACATTTTTGCCCTTTTTGAAGAATTCAAGTATCACATGCCCTTCTAAAGGAACTTTATCTTCATACCATAATGACTACATTATCCCATTTATTTGTAATTCACTAATGATGTAATCATATCTCTTCTAAGGGGACCTAATAATTGCCATATCTTATGGTTAATGTAAGCTTCTTAAGTTCCATTCTTGCTTTATGCCCATCAAATGTGGGGGATAATAATTTTTTGTCTTGGATGCATTGACTGCATTTAGGATTTGAGTTGGTTGCTACATGGTCAGAAAAGATGGTTGAAAGTTCCCTAGAGATGGCCGAACTGGAAAATTCTTCACCCCATGAAGCTGAGAAGTGGATATTGTATCCAAACTTCTCTCCAAATTTGTAAGCATCTTTGTCCATCTTCTAGGTCAATAATTTTGTGATTTAAGATCAAAAGCTATGCTTATCTGCGATATGCTTTTGATGGTTGCAAGGCATATCATCATCTTTGCATTTTGCGTACATTGCTTTTTCTATCTAGTGTTTGTTATTATCTTTTTTAACATTCAAGTTCTAAACCAAAAATGATTATATTTCCCTCAGGAGTGATGGTTCTAGAGGAAACAGAGTTGGTTTTGCTTCCCAGTTGTGCCTTTTGATTGATGCATTGAATATGTCCTTCCATGCTCAATTTATGGAAGATTTTGTCTCAGGTTTAAATTAATTCTTTGTCAACAATCTGTTATTTTATTGATTGAAATACATTTGATGAATAGCATATTTTGGTCATTTTAGTTGGAGATGCATGATTCTCAAGATTCCCCTTGTTTATTTCTTGCTGTTTTATTGCAGTTGAAAACTCGGGTTCTGATAATTTGAAGTCCTCAACAGTTATACCTCCACCTACAGTTATTGACCGTCTGCTTAAAGAGCTATTTCACGAGGGTACTTCCCCTCCCAGCAGCTCATCTTTAGACATCTCTTAGTCTCTCTCTTATATATATATATATGTATGTATGTATGTATATCACACACACACACAGAGACAGTGAAACATGCTATAAGTACATGCAATCAAGTGATTAAAATTATGGATAATTCCTGTAGACTGTAATATTTTGGTGTAGCTATCTTGGTGTTAGAAGTTGGCTGAAAGATCTAAGTCCAAATTCTGAAAAAACTGGAGAAAATGATTCACTTTTCCTGAGACTGTATGTGATCATGTAATTATGAATGTCTAGAAACATTGCACGAGGACCATTTTACAACCTTATGCTGATTTTTGACTATTATTGTAGGAGTACAACTACCAGATTTTTCTCACCGTGAGCATAAGACTTCTCGAGCTATTAAAGGCGCACCTCTTGAATCCCTTTTTGCACAATTTTGTTTACATTCTCTTTGGTTTGGTAACTGCAACATACGTGGTAAGTATGAAACATAGATGTTTTATTTGGGCAAATAAACTTGTGCAAAAAAAAAAAAGAAAAAAAAAACAGTTATAGCATTCAGTTTCTTTTGTTTTCTCATTTGTATATTGCACTTTTATGACAATTTTGGTTTGTATCATGTATGATCAGCAATTTCTGTGCTCTGGATAGAATTTGTTCGAGAAGTTCGTTGGTGTTGGGAAGAGACGCAGCCATTGCCTCGAATGCCAGTCAATGGTTCGATTGATCTATCAACCTGTTTGATTCACCAGAAATTACATATGGTAATACAATGTGCTTCCATATAGTGGTTTGTCATGAATTTTTGTAATTATTTTTGCCAGGTCTCACTACCATTATTTTGTGTTTATGATTTATTGCCGAGCAGAAACAGATTCAATTTACATTATTTTACTTCCCCATTAGTTACATCAAAATGCAGATAAAATTTTGAAATAGAATTAATTGCAAGATATTTCTATTTTCCACTTTAACTTTGAGAATGTGGATATGACATGATGATGTTGGTGCACTTACATTCTTGGAATAAATTCGTCTAATTTTGGGTTTGGGTACTTAATCAGTGAATCATTTCTTGAATCCTATGTATAACAATAGTTCTGGCATTCACTGTCTCAAAATTACAATTAAAACATTTTATGGGGTCAATGCTGGTAATCTTTATCTTGGGCAACACAGCATGGATCTTAGGCGTGGTGTGAGTTTGTAATATATTGGTTCAATATAAGTTATATCCTTATTTAAGTTATATCCTTATTTATCTTTCTTAAATCTGTTGTGAACTGTTTTCTTTACTCACTGAGATTTTAAGAAGTTGTGTTATGGGATGTGGTCCATCTTGAGAATGATTGGCTCCTAAGTTTGGTCATGCTTCAACTAATGGATAGTACTTGTACATGTAGGACTAATCATTTGTGTTTAGGTGCGGGTGCTTAACATATTAATCATGCCATCTGAGAAATTTTTATTATAATGTGCTGTCTGATTTCAGGATTAAAATTCATATGCGTTCATGAATCAAAGATACGAATAAGCATGCTTGTCAGGAGATAGTTGCATGTTTCAAGTTCTGACTTCCATTAAGTGCAATAAACTTGAAAGTATCATGTTTTATCTCTTGCTAGATCTAAGTCTCGAATTAGTGGACAACTTCTGTATTTTAAATCATCAAAAGGTTTAAGTTTTGTTTCTTACTATATTTTATAAACTCCCATCTCTGAATTAGATTTTATGATTATTGGACTATGATTTTGCATTTTCTAAAAGAAATCAAGGTCTTTCCTCTTCTTATTAGCATTCTTGTGTTGGTTGTCGAGTTAGGCATCCTAAATATTATTTCTGACATATATCAGTCATTGGACAAATTTTGTTATGTGAGTGGTAAATCAGTCATTTAAGATTATTGCTATTCATTTTGGTGGCATATATGATATAAAGACAACAATATGTTTATGTGTCTTCTTCTTTGTTCAGCTTGCAATTTGCATTGAGAGGAAGCGTCAGTTGAATGAAGACTTTCAAGATTGTATTGAAAGCAATGATCAATCTTCTTCTCTTGAGGTCATGGTGGTGTTCTAGTTTGCTTTATTGGTGTTCTTTTAGGGTAAGTTTCTTTTGACATTAGTATGTCTTAACTTTGTCCAGAAATACTTTATTGACTATGCAGGATGATGACGTAGACATGGAGGACCCATCAATTTCGGGATCACCTAGTGAAGACTTCATTGGGAAACCTGACAGGTGAACTAAGCAAGTGAGATCTCCTTGGATTTTCTTCATTGAATACTGAATCATTTTTAAATGATTCTCTGTTTCTCTAATTATTGATAAAAATTATTTAGGTTTAGTTGATAAAAGTTTGATAGCTTTGTGCTAGGGTATATCTACATTTTCCAGTAAATCCATTTAATGGTAACTATTAATGAGCCATAAAACTGGAAAATTGAGAAACACATGGCTTTCTTATCCGAACAAAATAATGATTTCACCATTTGTTCTTGTTGTATTTGTTACTCTATAAAAATGCTACAACGCTGTTTATCCCTTTTACATTTTTAGATAGGTGTTCATGATTGTTAGAAAGATGCATCTTTTGATACTTGCAAATGGATATAGTTACTCTTATTTTCAGATAAAGTTAAAAAAAAACTTCCATGGTCTTATAATGAAAGAGAGAGTTGCCTCCCTGCAAGTCAAAAAATTTGCTGCATTTAATTGTATAAAAGTGCCCCTAGAGTTGCTTACATTTACCTATTTTTAACCTCTTTGTTATGTATACTTTGTTGAGGATAATACAGCATTTTTATATGCCCTTAAAAAAATTACCCTTGAACTTTTCAAGTATTTCTTTGATGCAAAACCCTCTAGTTGGCTAAAAGTACATGGCTTTTAGAGAGTTGGAAATGCCCTTAATGTGGTTCAATTTACATGACTTCCCCCCCCCCGCCTTATATATATATATATTAAAAAGTTACTCACATACAAACTTTTACTTTCAAGTTATTGTCTTGTAGGTAATTAGTATTTTGCCATTTAGAGTACTTAAAACTACATGGCCTAATATGATTATGAAAGAGTATTTGGAATATGAAATATTCTTTTTACCTTCTTATCTTTTATGCAATACAACTTTGTTGTCAAAAAATCAATTGGTTAAGTTGCACATTTTTTAGGTCTTGAAAAAGGTGTTAGGAGGATAAAATTCTCGTTTTAGCTTAAAATTAACCAAATGACTTTTCAGATTATCATAGATAACATCGTTATTGCTCATTAAGCAGCCCTGTAACACCAGATGATTTGCGAGGTTCTGGAACAACTGTATCTAGATTTAATACCAAGCCTGAAGACGTTATTGTGTCTGCTGATCTGAAGCCTTTGGATAGTACCGGAAAGGGTTCAGCTGGTAATGTAGGGACTATGAAGCTTCTGAAGTCATATCAGAGCATGCATAAGCCATTTACTCAGGTTTCTGTATATTATAACAAGTTTACAATCTTGTGACACACTTTTCTTTCTCTTATCCCTAAGAATATGACAGTAAATATTTTCCTCTTAATTATTGTAGGATGCCCCACTTATGACAGAAGACATGCATGAAGAACGGCTCCAGGCTGTTGAAGCATTTGGCGATTCATTTGTAAGCCTGGAAAACCTATTATGCAAATTATTTAACTCTCGAGTGTTTCATAATATGGTATTTATTTAGACAGTTCTGCCTGCAACTAGTATGGGTAGCTTCTTCTGTAGCTACCAATCACATTCATTAGACAGTGACCAAGTAAAGGAGATTGACATCCTTGGTTTAAGTTCAATTTTTATTTTCTATGAAATGATAATGTGGAGATTATAAGGCCTTTAAGGAGTCTGCAAGTTGAAGGATTTGTTTATTTATTAGTTCGATCCAGGTGCTAACTGTTGATGCTTTTCACATGTTCTTTGAAATGCCTCTTTGGATGAATATGATAAGAATGCCAACATTGTAATGGTGTATAACCATCATGGGGTGTATAACCATCATGGGGATCCAACCAGGTGATGCAAAATACATGGATGACCTAGCTGGTTTTAAGAAATCTGAGCATGGGGAAAGTTAATGAAGTGTTGATGGTTCTTCTAAAAGATCCTTGAAAAGTTTCAAGAGCGTCTTGTAATTTGGAATACTACTATTTAGTTTTAATTTTATGTGCCGGCGTGCGTGCGTGACAATCAGCTATCATTTATTTTTAATTTTACAGAAATTGTTAGTAACGAAGGTTTTTTCTTGATCTTTCTTTTGCAGAACTTTTCTGCTCAGCTGGAAAGAGAGGTCTTATCTTCAGGTAATTAGCTTTATAATGTTCCATCATCGGTTTTCAGCAGAAAAAAATATTCCATCATCAGTAGATGAAATTGTACATTTTCCTTTTTCATCTCATGCGTTTTAGGCCCTATCTAAAGAATGTCAATTAGCAGCTTATGAAGTTTGTGAAAAGTTTTGCAATGTTGGTAGAACTAATCAGAACCCTGTATCTCATGCTGATTTAAATGTTGTTTTGGTTTCTTATTTTCCTTGATATATGTGGTTATAAGTTACTGCCTTCAGATGGTGGTGTGTATGGTTATGTAAAAAACTAAAAAGAACTTTTGGCAGCATCCAGATGTATCTGATTGACTCTGAATGGTCAGGAATTTTGTTTTCTTTTTCTTCTTAAAAAAACATTAAAATTTTCTTTTGCATTATAGTTGTATATGTTTTGCTTCTTTTGTTAACTAACTTTTCCTTTTTCCTTTTAAAACTCCTTTCTAAATATGAAAGTACTCCTACCAGAGTTTTAATAATCTATGTATGTTAGTGTTGCATAACGTTCTAGAATCCTTTATCCAAAAAGAATTATGATCACCTATACAAGATCTAGAGAGAAAATTAGTTGGGTATTTTAGGTAAATTTTTCTCATTTATAAAGACTATATGCGCTGCATCTCTGATGATCATTTCCTTAATTAGAATCTAAGTTCATAACTGAACTATCTCAATGACTGGAAACAACTTTTCCCAGTTTGAATCAACTGAGTAATTAAAATAATAATTTATAATCATTGTACTATTTTTCTGATTCTTATTATGTAAAAAAATTAAAGAGAACGTTGAAATTTGTCTCTCAATTATAAGTGATATTCAGAAACAAAGTTGAGGGAAGAAAATAAACTTAAGCCCCCAACCTCTATTGCTATTGAGACTTTCTTCACCTAACCGAACAGATTAAAATAATACAACTCCCTTTGAAATTTTCTTGTTGAAAGTAAACTATTCAGTGTTCTAAGGCCTTTTTCCTTTGCATTTTGTATAACCATCTCTATCATCTCGTTGCACATTAGAACCATGTCTCTCCTTAGTCGAAATGTATTGACTGGAACACTAGTTTCTTTTTGTAGTAGCACATATGTTGGTCATTGATGGAATTTAAATTATGAATCAGACATGTCGGCATTTAAAGCAGCAAATCCAGATGCTGTTTTTGAAGATTTTATTCGGTGGCATTCTCCGGGTGATTGGGAGAATGATGACATGGAAGAAACTGGATCATCCAAAAGTTCTTCAACCTATGGGCCAAAAGATGATTGGCCTCCCCGAGGACATCTTTCAAAGAGAATGTCTGAGAACGGAAATATGTGGAGAAAGATTTGGAATGATGCACCTGCTTTGCCAGCTTCTGAGCAGAAGCCACTTCTCGATCCAAATAGAGAAGGAGAAAAAGTATGGTTATTTAAGTTTTATACTTGTATACTTCATGTTGCTTGTCCTTTTGGGGTACAAGTATATTGCCTTGCTGAGCTTTTCACTTTGGAAGGTCCATGAGTTTAAAAATGATTGGTGCAGATGAAAAAATTCTGTTAATAGTTTAATTTAAATCAATTAAATAAATGCAGTAACCCAAATATTTTTCTTCAAAGAAAAAAAAGAAAAGCAAATCAATTAAAAAGGGCTCTTCTAGCTCACCCTTTCAATTTTCTTTTAACCTTTTTCAGTCTGTATATTCTGACATAGCCATTTAATTATGTACCCGAAATATTGTTTATAAAAAATCCCCAGACCAACAGATTTTAGGCATAAGAAACCATATCTCCTTGAACGTTTTTTAAGTACAGGGAGTTTCATTTTCATAGAGAATGCTTATGAATCCTAATTGGTTAAATTGATTTTGTCCTTTATTGGAGGTAATGCATAATGCGACCTTAAGCTCCTGGCTTTTAGTTCTTCTCATTGATTGAGGAAATACATTGAACAACTCTGCAGCTGTTAGCTTGATATCATCATCAGGACTACCCGAGTGTACTGCATGTAGGTTACCACCCAAGGATGAATTGTAAACCATGTTTCTAAATATAGGTTGCCCTTCTTTATCCTCATTTAAATAAATGAAAGTAGTTTCAAATGTTGTTCTCCCATGCCTGATCTGTTAAAACTAGGCCATGGAATATGGGACTATCTTAGAATATCATTGAAAACATCAGACAGTGACTCTGTAACATTTTATTCATTAGGGACAAAAAGGTAAATACAAAAATATCAGCTAAAATTTTCTTATGTAACTTCACGCTGGTTAAAAGAAAACACAGCCATGCATGCATACATATATGTATATGTAAAGGAATTAAGAACCCCTCTCCCTGTTGATTTGTAATGTTTGTGATTTATGGTGCATTTTTCTTCCTACAACATGATTTTGTTCTCTGTGCCATTTTTTTTTTCTTGTTGACTATACAAATGCATCCAATGGAGCTTGAACCCCATACTTACAAGGTGAGGGGATTCCATTTGGCTCAAAGGCTGCTGGCAAATTGTCTTTGTACTTGAGAAACTGTCAGTAAAATTAACAATGATAGCTGTGTGTATCTGGAAAGGAGAGAAGAATCTATTTACGCAATTATTTGTGTTGATTGAGATGCTTTCCTTTGTTTACAGTCCAATCAGAGTTTCACTAAGTGCTATAAGTTGTCATGTCCTTTTGATCTTCCATAGATACTCCATTACCTGGAAACACTACGGCCACATCAACTACTTGAGCAAATGGTTTGTACTGCCTTCAGAGCATCAGCAGAGACTTTGAACCAGACTAGTTACGGTGGCTTTAAACAAATGGCAACCAAAATGGATCAACTTTTCATTACTTTGGCATCTGGTTTAAAGCGTCTGCGAGGTTAGTTTCTTGGTTTATATATATTTAGTTATATTTATATGTTTATAGTTACTCTGGTAACAATTATTTGGAGGTGTAATTCTAATTTAACAATTTTGGTGCATGTTCAGTGAATAGTTTATCTGCTGGGAGTGAGAGTTTTGAAGACCTTAAACGGCTGTGTGGAGTTTTTGAACATGTTGAAAAGTTACTTACTCTTGCAGCTTCTCTTCATCGCAAGTTCTTCCAAGCCCCACGCCTCTCCGAAGCATTTTTTAGTGACTACTACAGTTTTTATCTTCAGAGAATGGGAACACGCTCAAAAGATGACAATGTTCAAAAGGTAAAATCACTTAATCTACAGTTTACCCTCTTTACTGATAAGAGTCTAGCATATGAAAACTTCAGGTATTCCATACAACATGCTTTATATCTGCCTTGGCAGATCACTTCATTTTTTGAGAATACTAAATTTCTATTTATCAGGTTCATATTGATTTGGAAAATGATTTGATATTTCATCATAGATGTTCCATGCTTTCTAGTCGCTTCATTTTTGCATTCACATCGATCATCATTTCGGTAGGATTGCCTAATATTTGCTGCAGCTTGGACTAAATATTTTATCTCATTTTTCTCTAGGAGTTTGACAAGAAGCAACAGGTTAGGGTTCATGAAAGGCCAGTAGTGTCGAACATGTTTACACCTCCCACTGCAAACCAGTCATGGAGGAAAGTTTTAAGCATGGGTAATCTTCTGAATGGCCATGAACCAGTAGTGAGGGAGATAATATTTTCCATGCGTGATAGCGTGAGTGGTAATCACTATGCATCCTGGACTCCCAATGTGCATCAACAAGAAATAGAAACTTATAGAATGTATATATGTGGAACCTCAAATGACCTCAGAGTGGCACTCTCTGTTACCTCATGTGATTAATCTTTCTAAAAAACAATGAACAAGTTTTTTTTTTTGTTGGAAAAAATTGTGTAGACATTAATATTCATATTTTTTCACAATGTTATTTTAGTTGCCTAAGGCGCCATAGAGAGGACCCCATATAAATATCTTTTATTGAAAAAGTATTACAATAAGCCATATTGTAAAATGTGTTGCATAGTAAATACCCTAAATTTCTGTACCAAACAATTTAATACTGGGCGAAACTTTTAGGCGGGAAATTTGTTATATGACTTGGTGCTATTTATTTATTTGTACCATTTTAAATTATCATGTACTATATAAATTTAATGTTCAATAATCAATTGCAACCTCATACAAAGATACAATAAATTTCATAGATCCTGTTTAATTTGTTTTGAGTATTCGATTATGAGTAGTCCTGGTTCCATGTCACCCGTACCACTGATTTATTTAAGTTTTTCTCCAATGGGCTACCAAAGTTGACTTTTAAGTACAATGGCAGAAACTTGTCGCAGATTTTTTCCAACTAGCATTGGATGGTTGTGAATTGGTTCTTGGGAGTAATTGTTTTACAGTTTACACGTTACAATTAAACCTTACAATACACCAACATTGAGTTCTGTGCCTAAGGCGGCCTTCCTCTTGGGCGAGGTTGAGTTTAGAAAAAAATTTCAATTGAATTTTGTTGTTTGAGAGGTTTATGAAATTTAAAAAAAAAAAATTATATTATACGGACAAAAAAATTACAGAGAAGAATTTTGAAAAAATAAAAATAAATTAAGGGTGACTTAAAAGGACGTCAGCATTTTAAAAATGAGGAAAGACATTCTATTCTGTTGCAATTTCCGACCAAGTTATGTAAATACTATAAACAAAGACTTTTACTACATTAGATTTTGAGTGCCTAAATTTGTGTTTGCCACAAAATGTTATTTGTTGCCGAAGGACTTAAATTAGTCTCTTTAAAAGACTTTTTACTCCCTTGGCCTCTAATTTTTAATGGATGTAACAATTTGTCATTCAATTTTTAAAATTAATAGTCATGTCTCTACAGTTTTCCTTATCAACATTAACTATTAAATAATATTTTTTTGCCCAACTTTTTACTACATTAGTTTCGTCTTTCTCGCTCTATCTTTCTTTCTCTAAATATTTGAAAAAAACAAAATAAAAAAGAAAAGAACTTTTAAAAATTAAAAATTCAGACAAAAAAAGATTCACAAATATGATCTATGTTAATAAAAATAAAAATAAAAAATATGATATTAGATGGATATTTACTTCCCTACATAAATTAGACTTGAAATCGATGCTAGACAACAAAATTTTTAGATTTTTTTTTTTTTTTTTCAACCTCTAAAATCCTCTAAACTTCTGTTTCGATTTTTTTTCCATGTTTTCAAACCTTTTAGAGAGAACAAAAAAGATAAAGCGATAAAGATGAAAACTACTTCCGTTGGCATTGATCGTGAAAGGCACTTGAAAAAAAGCGACATTATTAATGATTGCAAAGAGTTCTAGAACAGCGTCTAAAATTAAGAAGGAACATGACTGTCAATTTTAAAAGTTAAAAAGTAAATTGCCATACTCCTGAAAAATTAAGAGGGCAACAACGCAAATAAGCCTTCTTTAAATGAAGGATGATGTTTTTAATTATAGTACACATGTCTACACAAACCGAATAGATCAAAAGGTAAACTAATTGTCAAGGACTTCATGAAATCCAGTAAAGAATTTCGTTTGGGAATTTGACAAAAAAGATGGTACAAAATCTAACGAGTATATTGGAAGAGTTAAGGAACTATGATCCATAACTTAAGAAAAAAAAAAAGGGAAAAAAAAAATCAAATCATAATTACTGCTTGGTATTTGGCACTATTTTAATTTGTATCACCATGAGATCGGCTGCCTCATGCCTGCATATAAAAACTACTCTTTGGAATTTTGAATTCAAAGACTCAAAAGATGCCACAACTCAGAAAAGACATAAAGGGGAGGGTTATAGAAAAATAAGTAATGACTCCAGCAAGTCTTACAAACTTGATTGAAATCCATGGAAACTATGATCAATGATCAATGAACCGCATCTCAACGGAACAATCATCCATCTACAATGCAAGAAAAACAAATAAATTTCTATAAAGGTTATTAAGAATGTACAACTATTTTTCCATAATTGCAAGAGTAAAACATGAGGATATCATGAACATTATTCTCAATTCTTGCTCCCTAGTTGAATACTATAAAAGTGTCCACAACTGAAACTTCTAAAGGATTAAATAGGGTGATGATAAGGCAAGTCTCCAAATTCCGAAATCAGCTAATGAGCAATCATCACACCCCTAATCAAAAAGCAACCAACAGTCACAAAAATAAAATTGTAGGAAGAATAATGAAACAAAGAGGCAACAAATTGAAACATGTTAATCCCTAGTTCATCCTCAATGTCCAAAGCCCTCGACAGAATATAAGAGAGGAAGCAAGACATAAATATCCAAAAGCATATCTCAGTAGGAAAAGAATCCATTAATTATGAAATTTGATACCAAAAGCAGCCAATTATTAGCAACAAACATATATGCTACTTGGTTTTATCATTAGCACAAGATATAGAAACTATGATGCTCACAACGAAGTGTTTTAGTTGCGGTAAATAAATTATTTTCACTGTTTCCATCTAGATACATTGTTCACAGCCTTTATAGGCCTATTCCTTTTTTACATGTGTACGCATTAACCAAAACAATCTCAATCAACCCACTCATTTCTAAATTTTTGTCACTTTCAAAGGCGAGCCACTAATCCTTCTCACATTCTCATTCACCTCAAGTCACACTTTCTTTGCTAACATTTCATAATTATTATTTGGATTGAACATGGTTGATTTAAATATAGCACGGTCACTTTGCTTAAATCTTTCCAATCATCATATGATCATGTTTCTAACATGAACCATATTATGTCCAGTATATGGAAGACTTCTACTTCACAATATCCAAAGCACTGGCTTGGGTTCATTCCAAAATAAAAACCTGAAAAAGCTAATAAATTTGAAGTTCAGAAGATTAACATACTGTTTAATAAACATCTACTTAAGGCTCCTATGATTTATTAGCTATCACATGAAAGCTATCGAAAGATATGAGACCCCCAAATAAACAAGAAAGTCATTACATTATGACATTGTTAACTTGAACCATCCATTTAATGGATAGATGGTATCTAACTTTCTATCAAGATACCATGGTTTTCAAAGTTAAAGAAATATTCGAACCTGGCATTGGATAATTTAATCTTCAACTTAAATGCACAAATTTCTGAACATGCAATTTTCTTAGAAAACATTATGAGAAAACTTATTCTCCAATGATTAAACACAATGAAACCAAAAGACTTTATAGTAATTGTACAGCAACTCTTGATAAATAAATAAATAAAATAAAAATAGAAAAATCATCAATTCATAATACTCATCCTCAAAATCTGACCCTACAACAAATTATAAAACCTGTGAGAAAACAGTAGCTATTTTAGGAAGTTATTTAGAGTATATATTGTATCCTTAGAATTAGGCCTATTTTAGCTAAGTTTTCTAAGTTTCCAATTATGTTAAGGGTATCCCACAAATCATGGGATTTGACCTAGTAATTTATGTTTTTTAATGCTAGGGTTTTCCTAGGATAGCAGTATATATTCTGTTGTAATGTTCAGATTAGAAAATTAATTCCTTTTCAATTTCCAACACTCAGGAAGCCAATTATCTCCTCTCTACTTCTAGTTCTAGAATAATTGGAATGTTTTGAACACCTTGTTTTAGGGCACAAGTACATAAAACAGTATTATCCCTTATACGGACTACGGTTATACCGACATGAATACAATGAACATTATTAAAGTTCAGGTAAAATTCTGCATTACACTTCTGCATTGCCAGACAAGATGTTCATGGTTCATATGAACACAATGTCATCAGAGATTCCATACATGAGCAATTGATAAAAATTGCAGGAATTATGCACATAAGTAAAAGATGCCATAATAAATTCAAACCAAATTTTGGGCATTTGGTGTTCATTTATTTTTGGTGCTTCCCAAAAGAAGCAGCTTCTTATGAAAGAAACTACTAGGCCCAATAGTCAAGCAATAAACAAATATGGAAGCAAAATGCAATTTTGTTTCCGAAGGAGGGAAAATAATTAATTGATTAAGAATTTTTAGAAATTTCATCTCTTACATTATCAACCCTAGAAAGATTGTCCTCTCATCTAGTCTACTGAAGAGAACATTCACCAATACATTCAACAGTTGGAAAACGAAAACAAATCCAAGTTCTCCATATTTGATGCTTGATCCTCATCTAGTCTTGTCTTGCCCTACAAAAGAAAAAAAAGGCATATCCATTCTTTCATTGTGCAAGACAGAGAGAGACATAGGCAACAAATTTACTTTTCAGTTCCCATTAAGTTAACAGCTTTACATGCACCTTATGCAAATAAGGCGTCAAACTATTTAAGAGCTTCACTTGATTAATACAAAAGGCCTTGATGGGTGCTATGTTTCCCAACAATTCTCTAGTGCTATGTTTCCCAACAAATCTCCACTAACAACATGGTTGACATTCAGTCTGTATAAACATAAGTCTTCAGGTCCTTTATATTCATAAGTACCAAGGTATTTATCATGGGGCCAACCATATTTTACCCAAAATATGGTTACCATTTGACAAACAACAATCTAGTACATTTAAACCATGATTTTCCTTAACTTCTCACAACTAAATACTTTCTCTTAATGTAGCTTATTCATATTCATTGGGTACAAAGGTAACCTAGAAACAAGTATGAAATGATGAACCCCTAATGCAGCCCTAATTTAACAGCAACGGACAAAAGAAAAATCTGAAAAAAGAAAAAGGAAAAGAAAAAACAAAAAAGGGAACTGAGCAAAAAATACATTCAAACTTGCATACCAAATTTCAGAACTAACATCTAAATTGGAAACTTAAAAGGCCAGTAATAGCAGAATCTATTAGTGAAAATCAATTCCAAGAGAAGTGGGGAATACCTTCAGCAGTCCAACCGTAGGAGCGGCTAGAGACAGAGAGCATCGAAGTGAGCAACGCAGAGGCAGTGGCGGTGTGATAAGGAAGCATCGATTCCACGCAGCTCATTTCCACAGGCAACCTTTTTTTTCCGCATTAACAAAAACTAAGCACAATGCAAGATCATATACAAATGATATCGAAATGAAATGCGTTTACCTAAATGCACGATTAGAGAGGGGATTTTGGTTTATGTTTTGTTTGGGGATGCGAAACGGAGAAGGCGCTGATTTGGATCTTCCTCCATTGATGAGCCTCGAAGCTACGGCGCTACGGGACCTTGCGGATCGGAGGACGGACCTGGCGGCAGAGAAGCACGACATGGCTTTGGTGGGGTTTTAGGATCGGTGCGATTGTTTTGATTTTGGGTTTACTAGGGGTTTTGCGAATTTAATCATTTTATATTCATTCCCTGCTTGTAGAATAATAAAAGCTTATAGCTTTTTTACACGTATAGTTTTTATGATTAGGATTTTTTTACATATTTAATTTTTATTTTTATTTTTTGGCAGTATTCATTTTATATGTTGAAAAAATTAGCTTTTATTAGCTTTTTTGACGATTTCGTTTGTATTCTGTTAGTTTATTCTATGTGTAGGTCAAATATCAGGGGTAAATATGTCATTTTAAAAAAAATTCCTTCTCTTTTTTTCTCTCATATGCCCTTTGCATATAGGAAAAAATTGCGGTTCGACTGGCAATTCAGTATAACAAATATTAAACATCTTATCCATTTTGCGATTAAAAATTTGAGTAATTTTCCAAATGAGCAGCTTTCTTCTTTTCAGCACCTACATTTTCACTTCTCTTCTTCCCAACCTTCCTTTCCCATCTCTCAAACTCCACAATGATGATGTTCTCATCATCCACGCCGCAGGATTCTGTCATGTGATTTTTTTATATATACAAAGGGTGGGGGAGGGAGGAAAAAAGAATGAGAGTTTTCAAAATGACATATTTGCCCCTGACATGTGATCTGCGATGGAGTAAACTAACAGAATACAAATGAAATCATGAAAATGATTAATGAATGCTAATTTTGTCAACATATAGGACTAATATTGCGAAAAAATAAACATAAAGGCTAAATCTGTAAAGAACCTTAAACATAAAAGACTATAAGTATAAAAAAAAACCTAAAAACTTTCTACATATATTACTTTATTTATAAATTCAAAATGAAAAAAATAAAATAAAATAAAATAGGACTCCTATTAAAATCCTTCATTAATAATATTAAATAGAGCCTACAAAATATATTACTTTAAAAAAAAATCACAAATCATCTTTTAAAATTATTGCTACAGACATCAAAATGTTTAACAATGATACATTTAATATATTATTAGTTTGTACATTGATATAATTTAAATATGGATAAGTAAAATTTTAAAATAATTCAAATGAAATATAATTTCTTTTGATAAAATAATTTAAATGTAATATAATTATATTTAAAAAAAATCAATTGGTTAAAATCTTATATATTTTTAGCACCACCACTCATCATTTCCATCTTTGTTACTGACCTAATTAACTGCTCCTTAAATTATAAAATCACTTATGAGAAGCAGCTTGTGTTGAAGAAGAATATCATATGAAAGGTTAATGATGGGTGGGTAAATCGGTTGATCGTAAATCTTAAGACATTAAAGGCTTGTTTGATACGTTGTATTATATTAGATTGCATTGTATTAAATTGTGTTGTAATGTATTGAATTGTATTGTAATGTATTATATAATACATCTCATGTGTTTGGTGCAAAATTGTATTAAAATGTATATACAATATGATATTTGGTATATTATAGTATTTTATTGGACTATTTTATTAAAATTAAAATTTAACTTAAATTTTAATTTTTTAACTTTTATTAAAGCTTTTAAATTTTAATTTTTAACTTTTATAAAACTTTTAATTTTTAACAATATTAAAAACAAATTAATAGTAGATATAACTTAGATTGTAAGTTTCACTTTTGCTCTCTTATTTTTAAGCTTGATTAGCAAAAATTGCAAACAAAACAATGAAAATTACAAATATAATCTAAAATGATGATATAAAAGAATATACTTTTTCAATACTAATAAATTTATTGTTTGGCTAGCAGAAAAAATAAAGTATAAAAAAAATTTAAAAATTTGACAGTAGATATGTCATAAGAATAAGAAAAATAAAATAAAAATTTGTATAGAAAAATCTATATATGCAAAAATAGAAATGATGAGGTGTATTATTTAATACAAATAAATTTTGATATATTAGTAATACATCATATCTTGTATTAAAAAGTTAAAGTGTATTATATAATCCTATACGAAACTAACACTAAACACAATACTAACTAAAATTAATACATTACATCTAAATAATACATCCATATACATGTCACCAAACAAGCCATAAATCTCTTAATCTCGGTTGCTTGTATACACACCCGCAACAAAAAAATAAAAGGATGTGGTTTGATTGAATCAATTTTTTTTAGTACGATATTATTATACTCAATGTTTTAAAAGACGCAAGACATATTTGAAGTGTTTTGCCTAAGTGAGCCGAGGCATAAGCTTTAATGTTTTAAAAGAAATATTAAAAAGAAATAAATATAGTAATAGAAATATAAGTTCATAGTAACAAAAATGAGTTAGTTGTCAATATTAGTGCTTGTTTGTCAAATTTAGGTTTTCTCACCGCTCATTTAGTTTTTCTATCAAATACTTTCAATACCATCACCATTGTAAAGTAGAAATTAAAAAAAATGATAATAAAAAATTAGTCGAAAATATAAAGTTAGAATTTAATAAAATGAAATAAAAGAAACAATACTTAAGGTAAGAAATTACAACATATATATATATATATGTATGAAAAAATAACTATAAAATAAGAAAGAGGTTAATGACAAGTGTGATAAGTGGGTCTTCCTACAATACAACCATTAAAATGATTGTACTAAAACAACTAACATCTATAAATAAAGTAACATTATCTATAAATGAAGTAATGTTGTTTATAAACGAAGTAATATATTAATATATCTCGTTAAGATTTTGCTATACATTTATGGACAATATTATCTCATCACTAATTTTGGTAATGTTACTTTATTTATGGACAACATTATTTCATTTACGAATAATATTATCTTATTTACGGATAACGTTACTTCATTTATAAATGTTGGTTGTTTAAGTACAACAATACCATAAAATATGGTTGTACTGTAAAAATTTTCATGATAGTTTGATATATTATATTGGATTTATCTCTTCGATTCTATATTCTAGAAATATAAAATATTATCTATATTATTCTATTTTTTATATTTTTTTTAGTAGAAGATAGGTGATAAGTTATTAATGAAAAAAGAAAAAAGAGAGGTGATAAGGGAAATGTAAATGAAAAAAAAAAGATTAAAAAGTCAGCTATTCACTTGGTTTTTTGCCGACACAAACGACATGCAATTTTTTATTTTATTTTGAATGTTCATATGCACTCATTTGTCATTGTATTTTTATTTTTACAAACTCTAAGAAGCCTAAAATCCATGAATCAGTTATCAAAATATCCTAAAATAACTTTTTAAAATTTAAACTTTGAGCTATATGATGAGGTGTAACTCTCAACTGCCTTGAGGCCTAATGCTTGGAAGAGTATGCCTTACTCATTCAAAGCGTAAGCCTCAAATATAAAAGCTGACATCATAGCCTCGAGGCATCCTAGTAACGCTTCTTTTATTTTTATTTTTTGGGTGAATATTCCCTGCATTTAAACACAAAAAGCCTTTACAACCAAAAGATTACACATCCAACCCTCCTATACAGTCAGTAAAAGCAATGTTCAAATAGGAAATAAGGAGGGCTTCAATATTACAAGCATCAAAATAAAAATAACTAGAGCTTTCAAGGGTGTCTTTTGCAACCTTATCTGCAAGAGAGTTGGAGATCAATGGTTCCACCCAATTTACCAGTTAGATTGGGCAAATCTGGCTTTTATCTGAAGTAAGCTGACCCTAGTAGTTCTCCAACCCTCCGAATCTTTAATAGAGATAATTTCCTTAACAGAAGAAGCAGAGTCTGAAGACCAAATGATATTATTCCACCCCATTGCCTCTGCTTCTTCAATGGCCAAGAGAATTGCAAGCAATTCTACCTCTATGGCTGTCTCACAGTCATCTAACTTTGAAGCAAGGTGGATGATTACTCCTTTGTCATTCCTTAGAACAAAAGCAAGAGCAACTTTCCCATCACAAAACGCTGCATATGTGTTAAGTTTTAGCAAGCCCGAAGGAGGGCATTGCCATCCCTCCAATCTTGGCTCCGAAAAGGGCCCATTTTCATCTAACCATAACAGCTCTGAGAATTCTGTCACAAGCAATTCAAAATGTCTAATAAAAACTTTAAAATCTATATCTCCTGATTGAATGAGCCGATTCCTGAATTCCTAAGTGCAATACCATAGCGTGGTCATGAATATGCTAACAAACTCCTTGCTCATTCCTAGCTTTACTAAATTACCCTTTGATTCGATACACATCTCCACCAGATCATGAATGTTGGAGGCCTCCAAAGTGTCTATGAGGCAATTCCATCGGCTAGCAAAAGCCAAGGCTCTCACCTTATGACACCTCTTGAACAGATGGAAGTAATTCTCCACCTCAGCACTACAAATTACACAATACATATCACCATGTCCAAGCAAGTTACCAATAATTTCTCTAGAAGGAAGGATACCCGCCAAGATTCTCCATAGAAAAAATTTAAATCTCTTATGAAAATTCAACTTCCACAATTTACTCCACACTGAGGGGTTTTGAATTCCACTTCCTGAAAATTTCAAAACATAATTATTTTTTACTGTAAAAGTCTCTGCAGCATTGCCTCTCCAAATCAATTTATCTTCACAAGGGAAAGAAGGCCAAGGGATTTTAATGATTTCCTTGACCAAGTGTTCCGAGAAAAGTTCCTCCATCTTCCCAACATTCCATATGCCCCTCTCAGCATCCTTTAGCTCCACCACTCTTCTAAGGGCCGTGACATCAACCCCGTTTTTAACTTAAAGAACCCCATCTGCAAGTTCTATAATCCACAGGTTAGATAGAGGGTGAATAGAGAATCTATTACCAATTTTGAAACAGGAACTAGACCAAATAAGTGGTCTAGCTTCAATAATTCCTCTCCACATCGGAGAATTCCTTCTCTGTAACTTGTACTCGAAGAAGGTTTGACCTTTAAGGTATCGAGCTCTAAAAGCTCTCGTCCAAAGAGTATCCTCTTTCTGAGTCATTTTCCAAGCCAATTTTGAAAGCAATGCAAGATTAAAATCTTTGAACTTTTGAAACCCAAGACCCCCTTAATCCTTGGGTTTGCAAATATCCTCCCACTTTTTTAAAGCCATATAACAGTTAGAACTCATGTCGGAAGACCACCAAAATTGTTTGACCAACCTGTCAAGAGTTTTACATACTCCACTTTGTACACTGAAAGTGGACCTAGTATACGCGGGCATAGCTTGAACCACATATTTTATTAGAGTCATTTTAATAGCTCCAGAAAGCAGTTGTCTTTTCTATCCTTCAAGTCTTCTCTGAACTTTCTCTCTAAGGTGAGTGAATTCTTTGAGCTGGTTTTTCCCCATAACCAAAGAATTTCCTAGATAGATTGAAGATTGACCCATGTCCTTATACCCCGTTGTTGCTTTGATGTCTTTTTTATCCCATTCGGGGGTGTTCTTTGAGAAAAAAGATATTGAACTTATCCAAATTTTTCAGTTGTCCAGACTAGCCACAGTAGATTTCAAAACATTTATGTAAGGATTCCGCTTCTTGTCTTCCAGTTTTGCTCATAACTGAGAGATCATCGGCATACATTAAATGTGATACCGTAGGGATACCCGTGGGTATTTTGATCCCATGAAACCTACCAACTTATTCCTCCTTATCTAGGAGTCTTGTAAATATTTCCGAACACATAATGAAAATGAGTGAGGATAGGGGATCTCCCTGGCGAAGACTTCTGCCTAGCCTTATATTCCTTGAGATGCTGCCATTAAGAAGTAAGGAAAAAGTAATAGAATTCACATAGCTATGAATCAAGTGTTGGAATTGGTCATTAAAACCCTAGCCTTCAAGACCTTAATAAGAAAGCTCCATTAGAGTCTATCATAAGCATTTTTCATGTCGAGTTTCATTAACATCAAGTCTTTTTTCCCTTTATGCTTTTCCAGTTTGCGTATAACTTCTTGAGCAAGCACCATATTTTATGCGATCTATCTCCCTTTCACAAAGGCTTATTGATTGGGTGAAATAAGTTTATCCAGTAGGCTTGTAAGTCTGATTGCAATGATTTTAGCAACTATTTTATAGGAAAAGTTGCAAAGACTTATAGGTTTGAATTAATTAAAACAAGTTGATTGCTTGGCTTTTGGAATAAGAACTATAAAAGTTCTATTGATACTTGAAGGAATGAAATCTCTCTTGAAACATTCCTTGATATACTTGACAACTTTTTCCTTGACTATTTTCCAAAATTTCTTGTAAAAAATGCCAGAGAACCCATATGGACCGGGCTTTTAAGGGGATGTAGACTCCAAATGCAATCTTTGATCTCCTATTCTAGGGGAATTCAAGTAAGAGTATTATTTTCTTCCTCTGTGATACAGGGGGGCAACAAATCCTCTAATTCCAAGTTACAGTTGGGGTGGTTCGAAGTGAATAATTTCTCAAATTTTTTCTTGAAATAGTAAGCAATGTCCTGCTCCTCAAACAACTAGTTTTACCCATTCTGAATAGCATTAATCTTGTTCCTTCTTTGACAAATCATAGTACTAAGATGGAAATTTTTTGTATTCATGTCTCATTCCTTTAGGCATAGTTCACGAGATTTTTGTCTATTAATGAACTTTATGTGGGCTCTTCTGATGCGCAAATCCGTCTGGATTTGATTTTGTCTCTCTATTTTTTGGTCTAGATTTTGGAGCTTTTCCAAATCTTTAATTTGCTAATGCACAAATCCGAAGGATTCCCTATTCCATTTTCTCAGAGCTCTGGAGGTGGAAACCAGACTTCTAGTTAGTATGTGTCAATGCATCCTATGATTGTGATATGAGTTCCAAGCATTATTGATCACCGGTCGACATGAGGCGTCAGATATCCACGCTTAGAATAACGAAATGGTCTATTAGCTTTATTTTCCTTAGCATTCAGGCTTAGCATAATAGGGCAATTGTCTGATTCTTTGCATATGAGATGGTGGTTTGTAGCCATGGGAAAAGCTTCGATCCATCTTCCATTAGCAATCGTCCTGTCAAGGCACCCTTTCACCATAGCCAAGCCTTCTAGTTTGTTGCTCCAGGTAAAACAATTGCCACTATAACCAATGTCAATTCCCCTAACTTTCTGCAAAAAAATCCTTTAGGTATAATTTTCTTCTCCATATGCTTTTTCCGCCAAATTTCTTTTTGACTTTTGTAATTTCATTGAGGTCTCCAATCATAACCCACAAAAGCTGAATGTTTGAAACAGTCCGTGTCATGTCATCCCAGAAGGCAGATTTCTTATTGAGATAAGGAGGGGCATAACACGTAAAAAATTGTCATTTCAGACCTTTAACGTGCTCTGTAGCCCTACAATAAATAACTTTTTTTGTGTGCCATTCATATCTCAGATTAACCTCATCGTTCCACATCAAAGCAATACCACCAGCCAATCCAGTAGTCTTAACAATAAAATAGTGCCTGAACCCCAGTTTTCTGACAATTTTTTTCCATCCTCGACTTCTTGCATTTCGTTTTCATAAGAAAAAGACAAGAAGGGTGATAATTATTCATTGTTCTAGTAAGAAAATTTAGGGTCTCAGAGTTACTTATTTCTTTGCAGTTCCAGAAAAATAATTTTGAGTCTGCAAGGGAGGCTTGATTTGGCCAGCCCCTCCAGCCTACTGAAAATCTAGGTGTTTTATTGGGGCTGCTCCTCTTCTAGCAAATGACTCCCCATCTTCCCAACCTTGAGGAATTCTCCTCCTTTGCGAGCTTCTTCGTGCTTCTTTTTTCCAGGACCAACCTCCAATTCATCTATGGGGTCTCTCATCTTTTCGACCCGTTCTTCGAAGGGTTTGCTCTGTTGATTCCGAAAAGCTAATGCTTTGAAGTTGCGAGAACAATTCTTCCTCTAGATTCCTTGAGCTCTTCGAGATGGAGTTGAGACTCTTAAAATTCTTCATCTGCTGATCTAGATCCACATGGGCCTCCTCCGATTCCTTTAATCTCATATGCCTCTTGGGCTCCCCTCTAAGATAATAGGTTGCAGGTTTTTTGCGAGACTGTCCCTCTAAATTTGTCTCGTCTGAGAAAATCCCTTATGGTTTGGCTATTGGCAAGCAACCTAGCACGATATAAGTTAAATAATCCGAACACATCCCATCTAAACTTCTCCTTTCTTCTTCGTTGTTGAGCCAAAAAGCCTGTATTAAACTTGCTGCCCAGCTGGCTAGTTAACCCAGGTCAAAATCTGGAGCCCTAGTTTTTTCAACAACCAAATGAGCTAGCATCTCTGAATACTCCCAATCTTGCCTTTTTTGAGTAATTAATAGAGTTTCCAACTCATGGCACATTCTCACAAGGTTCTAGAATTTCATTTTCGTGCAACTTTTTCTTATATCACATTCTTCCATAGTCTGACACTCTGGCCCATCAAGTAAAGTAGGTCTGCGCACCTTTGTAATACGAGCTAGCTCGTCGGAGCCTAGTTCCTCATCCACCTTTGAATGTCTTCGATCTTCTAGTTCTGGTGTATTTATGAATTGCATACTCCCTCCATTGTCTGCTATTAACCAAGGGTTGAATAGCTTGGCAGAAATACCATTCGAGGTGGTAACAAGTGCAGGTTCGTTGATATTGCATCTTCCAGTGACGTGAGTCAAGAGGCCATACCTGTAACAGATATCTGATAACCGTTCAAATTTGAACTGGATCTACAAGTCATTCCCATTATTTCACATAATAAAATATCCAGCTGCTATAGGATTATTAATAGGTATATCCACTCTAAATTTGAGGTATCGGTGAGCAATAACACAATGTCGGTTAATAGTACTATGGTGGACTTCACCTATCGTATTTCAATTAGCATTGCTGTCTTTTCATGCAGATAAACCGGAAGTAGGCCATGTAGCTGGATATAGAATGTTGAGGTATCAAAGCTAATCTCCCTCAGAGATTTTTCCTCTGGCCATTCCTTTAAAATCAGGTGTGCCCCATTCAAATACCAGGGGTGGTTCTTGAAGATCTTCTCTTTATTCTCTTTGTTCCTAAATCTAAACTTGAAAATGTTTCTTCCAGTTTCTCTATGTTAACCCTTTTGTTTTAGACTCCACTTTTTTGAAATGATTTCCGTGATTGTGTATCGTCTGAAGCTTCTAGGAGATAGCACTCGTTTTACAAAGATACTGTGGGCTGGGGTCTCCTCGTCTGCTTGCAGGCTAAAAGCTTTCATCAATTCCTATAGTACAATAACTTTTCCTTTTCTTTGATCCATAATCAATGTTAAAGAGATATCGGCCTCATCAAAAAGTAAATCTCCAGTTTCATGCAGATAAACCGGAAGTAGGCCATGTATCTGGATATAGAACGTTGAGGTATCAAAGCTAATCTCCCTCTGAGATTTTTCCTCTAGCCATTCCTTTAAAATAAAGTGTGCCCCATTCAAAGACCAGGGGAGGTTTTTAAAGATCTTCTCTTTATCCTATTTATTCTTAAATCTAAACTTGAAAATGTTTCTTCCAGTTTCTCTATATTAACCTTTTTGTTTTAAACTCTACCTTTTTGAAATGATTTTCGTGATTGTGTATCGTCTGAAGCTTCTAAGAGATAGCACTCGTCTTACTAGGATACTGTGGGCTAGTGTCTCCTTGATTGCTTGCAGGCTAAGAGCTCTCAGCGATTCCTGTAGTACAGTAACTTTTCCTTTTCTTTGATCCATAATCAATGTTAAAGAGATATCGGCATCAGCAAAAAGTAGATCTCCAGCAAGAAAGAAGGATGGCAAGTCTAAAAGTTAGATTGCCATGGAAAAATGTTTCAAAGCTTTTTTTACTTATAGGATTTTGGTTCACTGTGATTTTTAAACACATTTCACCCATGCTTATAGTATTTTAGTAACGCTTCTTTTAAGTTGCACCTTGAGGCATCTTCCTTAAACTCCTTTTAAAACACCGATTATACTTAGATGTTAAAATGTTAAAGTGTGAGTATTTCTAGATTGGTAGAAATAGAAATGTTGGGAAGAAAGAGCTGAAGGAAAGAAATTTATGATCCATGACGAAATAAATTGCATGAAAAAAGGAAGAGAACAGTCGAGGAGGAATGAGAGAGATGATTTTGGGATTTATTATTTATTATTTTTTTATTTCTTTATGAAATATTTTTGGGATTTCTTAATTAATTTTGTTTTGGGTTTTAAACTTACCTACTGATAATGCACTTATTTTTCTTTTGATATCATAATTTTTCTTAATTTATAAATTTAATTATTCTTCTGGTTGTATATAAATAAACGAGAATATTGTTTTGTTTAAGAAAAATTATCCAAAGCAAGTTAATTATTTTTATTATAACTTTTTTATTGTTCTTTTTTATAATTTTTATTAATTGTTTTCTTAACTATTTTATTGATTTTAATTTATTAAATTGTTTCTTTTAGATAAAAGTTTTTTTTTATCTAACTTATGTTTATTAAATTGTATTTTTAATGTATTTAAATGTAGTGCATTTTTTCAATATATATGTGGTCAATTTTCTTATTTCAAAGAATAAAATGACTTATTTGCTCAATAGCTATTTATTATATCGGAAAGTTTTTGATTGTACAGACCCCCGCAGATTAAATAGCTAAAATCTCAAAATAATTTTAATTTAATCTACATTTCTGGAGCTGCAAATGAATTAACCTATGAAAGTGAGCTTACACCTTATTAATGCATTCTTTGCATTATCTCACTCAGTGCACCACCTTTTTTTTAGATTTCAATGGCAAAAAATTTCAATATTGATCCATAAGTATACAATATTGATTCATAAGTGAACAATATTGTCCAATAAATGAGTAACATGTAACATTGGTTCATGACTGAGTGAAAATGTTGCTCACTTATAAATCAATATTGTAAATTTACAAATCTATATTGCACACTTATAGTTCAATATTGAATTGTTTTGTTACTGAAATTACAAAAAAAATATTGCATTGAATAATTTTCCTGAATAACAATACTCTTCTCTATGAAAAACAAAGAAAGCCAAACCAACATATAAAAGAGAAAGACTTTCACCCATTACAAGGACTAAAACATCAACACAAGAAGAGGTTTTACAAAAATGATTACATACTCCTAGTGATTAAGACCAATATGACCTTAAACCCATAATTAGGAAATCATAGATTTAACAAGGAAGGGTGGTCCAAAACCTCACAATCATAAACCAATATGACTGATTATAGGATGGAATTAATTCATCAGAGCTAACAACTTTTAAATGCTTTGGATAAAACCCTTATAAACCCCTAGATTAACTTTTGCAAATAGTAAAAGGACCAAAAGCTAGCTAGAATCATACAGATTCTACATTCAAAACCAATTTACCAAAAAACAAAACAAAACTACAGAATCATAACATATATAGATCTAAACTTCATCATCATATCACAAGACATTATCACTAGTTTACATTCCATAAATTCTGAGGGGGGCAGATTCAAGCAAAACATATTATTATTTTATATTAACCTTCAGGTAACGATTATTTGGAGGTTTAATTCAAATTCAACAATTTTGGTCCATGCTTTCTAGTAGCTTCATTTTCGCAGGCTTTTTATTAATGCTAAATGTTTTATGTAATTTTTCCCTAGGACTTTCACAATGCGCATCAACAGGAAATATAATTTAACAAATAGAATGTATATGTGTGGAACCTCAAATCACCTCAGATTAGAACTCTCTGTTACCTCATACGATTAATCTTTTTAAAAACATTGGGTTCAAGTTTTTTTTTTTGGAACAAAATGTAGAAGCTACTATTCAAATTTTGTCATAATTTTATTTTAGTTGCTTCAAGCTAGACCTGACAGTGGGTGTGTTAAAAAAATTCATCTAAATCCAATTTATTAAATTTTTCGTGTTGAAATATGAAAATTCAAACTCTAAAAATATTTGTGAGCTTGTATCATATTAATCTTATTATTATGTTCGTGTCTATAAATTTCTCATAAACTCTATCCGTTAAATTTTCGTATTGAAATATACAAATTTAAATTTTTAAAAATATGTAGAGGTTGTGTTATATTAACTTGTTATGTTAGAATTTATCAAGTGTACATAAGACCTTATAAAAAAAA
>QANX01003762.1:32388-53644 GCA_003254975.1 Ochetophila trinervis
TTTTTTTTTTCTCTTTTAAAAAGAAATTATAGGATTGTTGTAAATTATACACGGATTGTATATGTCTAATTACTTTGGATATGATGAAAATTGTATCAGTATTTTATTATTATTGGTAAATATGAAAAATGAATCAGTTAGAATTGTAAATTTAATGCATATGAATCAGTTTGAATTGCAAATTTAATGCATTCTCAATTTATGATAAACTAAGTCTTCGTTTATTAAAAAATAATATAAAGAAATTTTGATCCCGATGATTACCGATTGCCAACTATATCTAATAAGGAAGCCTATAACTCATTCTATATATATTCTTTGAAATACAAATTCAACCCATTTCATTTGAATTTCTTGCATTGAGTCAGTGGTTAGTAATGCAAACATTTATTTTAAAATGATAAATTATTTTTCTTATATGTTCAACCAACAAATATATTCTTGCGAAAAGATCAGACCACTTATTTCTATCAAGTACTTTTATTAAAGTTTTATCTAGTAGGCAAAATGATTAATGTATATTTTAAATAATCAAATTATTTTTTTCAATTTAACATTTTACTTTTTTTTTTTTATTCTTGTCACTTGTGAAAATTTTAATGGAAAGTTTTTGTAAAGATAGGTTGTCTAATTTTTTTTTTCCTTCCATATTCTTGAACATTAGAATATTTTATATAGAAAATCGCTAAATACTTGTTTGCAAATAGGTGTTATTGCAACCTATCCTATTTTATTAACAAATTTTAAGACTTTTTAGAAAGAAAAACAAAATTACCTTGCTTTGTGGCAAAATCTATAAATTGATCAATGATTTTCTGATTGGTAGTCTATTTTTTTGGATCATTGGAGTACGGGGAAATAATTTATCTCATAATTATTGTATGAGAAAATAATGATTTTGTCATTGTTGTGGAGTTTTAGATAAAAATTAATGGGTTTACATAAAGTCCACATAATATGATTAAACTTTAAAGTAAAACCTATCAGGTTTTTTCCAAAATAACGTGCGGAAAGATCAAGTGTAGAGAAAGTCACCATATGAGACATACTCCCATATAGTAAAACCTTTATTTCTTTTTTACTGCCACGTGTTGCCATCCAATGGAGTAGAGTTTTGCGACCTATAATCTCCATCCTCCGCTTGATGCATAAAATGTTAAGTTGCCAATAGGTTTAGGGACTTTCACTTTCATGCCTCCCTATAAAATAATATTCTTACTCTCTCTCTCTATCCACGTGCTAGAGGAGTCTTATTCCTCACTTTGACCAAAAATACCATCGGTAGAGGAACGCCGGTGACTCCAACAGTATCATTCTGATCGATTTGTTTCTATTTTGTAGTGCAGAAACAAGCTTTGCAAAGATTAGAGGACACTCAAAAATCAGGGCACAACAGTTGCACCGTCTAATTTATTTAGTAGGATTAATTTCAACTGCAGCTTTTAAAATTTAGTTTAAATTAAATTTTATTTTTCAGAATTTTTGATAATACATCTTTGCTGATTATAAATAATTACTATTTTATAATTGTCTAATTATTATTAAAAAATATATATATATATTTTAAATTAAAAATATAATGGTAATTAAATATGCCAGTAAAAATTATATGTCTGGAGAATTAAATATGATTTAAACCAAACTTTGTAAGTTGCAATTAAAATTAACCATGTTTAGTATTTGGGTGAAACACTTCCCAAAAAAAAAGCACAAAATTAAGTTGTATTTACCTGGCTATGGCATTGCTTGTCAACTTCCATGTCTCTTTTTCTTCTCTTTTTTGATAATTCTTCTCTTACACATAGACAAAGGAACGACACTTCATATTTTATTTTGTATGCGCCAGTAGTAGGCCTGGCAACATGTTGTGTTAAATTGTGTTTGTGTCGTGTTAAATTTTGTTCATCTGAACCCAACCTGTTAAGTTTTCGTATTGAACCGTGTTCGTGTCGTATCGTTTCGTGTGTCATGTTTTATTCGTGTTTACTAGACATGTACGTGAGTGTTTTATTTTTTATTTAAATTAATATATATTGTCAAATGATAAATCATTATCAATTCATGTCTATTAAGCCTAAATACATATTCAAATAATATGTTAAACATTTAAAAAAATATATATTAACATACTAAAATTCAACATAAATAATAACTGTGAATTTAAAATATGTAAAATATTACGAATTAAAGCTATATTAAATATTTATCGTGACTAAAAAACAAAATATGCATTTCAATTATAAATTTAAAAATATTCAAAATATTATAAAATAAACTAAAATTAATTTAAAATATTATAAATTAAACTGAAATTGTNAAACCAAACTAAAATTGTACATCTAATATAAGTAATAAAAAAGATAAAATCTAAAACAAAATATTAATATATAAATAGATATAAAAATTGTCATTTTCCAATAAAATAAAATATAAATTTTATNTATAGTTTTTTAAAATAAAACAAAAAAGTAATGTAAAAAGTTACCTATAATGAAATAATTAAATTAATATTTTTTTTATCGTGTCTTATCGTGACCCATCGTGTTAATGTGTTCCAATCCGTTTCAATCCGTTTTTTTATCGTGTCTTATCGTGTGACACTGATATCAACCCGATCCGATATAGCGAACCCAAACCCGCAAATTATCGTGTCGTTTCGTGTCGTATTATCGTGTAGTGTAACATTTTGCCAGGTCTAGCCAGTAGTCCCAACTAACGGGCTTTTCAATTTTTTTTTTGTTTACGACAAATAGGTATAAACCCATAGTCAAAATTTTAAATTTTAAATTTTTTTGTAATAAACTAATAGGGTAATTGACCAATTTTATTTTATTTTTAAATTGGATTGGATCGGATCAAATATTTTTTTAATGTGTATAACGAACCTCAAAGTACCTCTTGATTTATTATTTTCTTATCAATTTAGTACAATTATTTGTAATTTTTCTAATAAATGTAGCAAAATCACCCTTCTGTATTGTCCAAAATTATAAAAACAGTTTTCAAATAAACTTACATAAATTTTGCATCAAAATATATATGTTAAGTGCATGATTAGACTTTAACTGATAGGAAGGTAATAACTCTTGTTTGGTAAATGGTAAAATTGATGGGAATCTAATTCTTTTGGAAAAGTGATAAGTTCTATATTTGGATAATTAGTTGGAAATCATATTTTCAAATTAAAAAAAAAAAAAGTATGCGGGAATGTCGGTCCCACCTAAAAAAGTTTAATTTTTTATAATCTATAAAATACTAGTAATGAAATTTTCCAAAAATATAAATTTATTTTAATTTATAAAAAATATTATATGTCTGATCCATCGTCCATTTAATCAATTAATTAAAAAAATATTGATTTTTTTAATTAATTTTTATTTATTTATAAAAATCAATATATAATTACATGCATATAAGTAATATTTATGATTTTATGTGAATTTCACTGTTAATCAACACCAATGGTGACAAATAGTAATTTTTTTAATTTCTAGCACAAATTTAATTTAATTAATTTTAAATCCTAACATTTTTAATAAATATTATGGCAGAAAACTAATTTAGAAAAATGGAGAGAGGAACGAGAGTTTCTGTAAAATAAGGAGTAAAGTTCCAAAAATTGCATAGATAAAAATGGTAAAACGTAGTTATCCATAGATTTTTTTTTTTTTTTTTTTTTTAAACCAAAACACTTCAAGTTTTTTTGTTTTTTTGTTTTCTTTTTTTGTTTTGTGGGGCAGAGAGGAATTAATTCAGGATGGGATATCATTATGGATCTTCACCTGATAGATGGAAAGAAAAGGTCTAAAAAGGAGGTTATTTTTGGTGAATTCTAAAAATGAGGTTATAGTTAGAGAGGTGTAAAATGGATCGTATCGTGCTAATTTGGTTTATTTAAAAATTGGTTCGTTCGTGCTCGTGTCGTATTTGTGTTAGTTCATTTATTTTTCGTGTCATGCTCGTACTAAAATGTTTAATTTTCTTGTCATACTAAGCGTGCTATGGGCCAAGCACTTATGTGCTCGTGCCGTATTTATGCCGAGCACATGTCTTGTCTTATTCGTGCCGAGCACATGTCGTGTTCGTGTCAATTATATTTTACATATTTTTTATAATATAAATTATATAGTTGAATATAAATTATTCAAAATAAATATTATAAATAAATTAAATTAACAATTAAATAATATATTTTATTTTTTAATTAGTTAATAATATAATAAATATTTACAACTAAAAATATAAAAAAATATTAATAATTTTATTTTATATATTCTATTTCAAATCAATATTTGAATTTAAATCTACTTTTATGATATACCTAGTATGTCACATGTATATACCGTGTCTGACTCATTATAAATTCGTATCGTGTCAAATACAGTCTATTACGAACTTCGTACTTGATATAACATAATTTGTAATATACCATATCTATCCTATACTCACTTTTAAAATGCTGTCATTGTACCGTCTGTCTATTTTTACAGCTTTAGTTATAGACATAAAGCCCTGAAGGTACGGGTATGGTAAAGGTGGGGTCAGAACTCAGTATCTCTTATAAAATTAGACCGCTTGTTTTTTTTTTGGTAGAATAGACCGCTATAAGTCAACAACTAGACAAAGGAAAAAGTAAGGCCAACGCACCCATCACAAAATATTATACCCTTACTCAGATAAGTTTTCGATTCCTACCATGTCTTCGTTTCAATATTACAATCTATCTTCTACTTCTACCAAAATTTGGATATAATACGAAATAAACTTGGACTACATAAGAAACCCATCATTTTCTTATACAATTATTCTAATATGTGTTATCTATTTTTTTCAAATATTGCTAGCCTAATTCAGTAAATGGGTCTTCATCAAATCTTTTGCAAGTGCCGTTTTTTCATTTGTGTAGCAAATTAAATTTTCTATTTTTTTTTCTTTTTATCAAATTTTTATTTTTATTTTTATGTTGTTGGTTTATCAAAATAGTCATAATAAAAGCTTTTTTCATGGTTTTGGGGTCAACATCAATCCGGAAATAGACCCTGCATAAGAAATGGAAACACGGGACATGAATGGTGGGTGGGGGTAATAAATAAAACAAGGACATTTGTACTGCTACTTTTACACACATATATATGTGAGATGCCAAGTTAAACATCAATGCTTTCAACAAAGCGGTAACATTAAGCAAAAAAAAAAAAAAACAAAGTGGTAACATATTTTTACTTATTTTTCTTCCATTGAGGCCGTTTCCTAATGGATAAAATTAGTTAGAATCTAAATTTTGTATAAAAATGATAATTTTTCAATGTTTGATAGTATTTAGGGAAAAAAAATGTAAATGTAGAGAATGAAATTTCCAATTTTTTTAAAACTAAGTGAAAACGTTGTTCTTGCTCATATTCATTTAAAATCCTGAAAAAAATAATTATATAGATTTTTTTTAAATATAAATATACTCATGATTTATAACATAAAATTTAATTTAATTATTTTAATTTTTTTTATTACTAATCCAATATTATGAAAAATGATATACTAGAAACTAATTTTTGAAAAACTGAATTTCGAGAATCAGCTTTTCCAAAATATTTAATACTTTGCAAACGGAATCTAATTTTTTATTCTTTTATTTTTAATGCTGGGATGAGAGAATTTGAAAATGAAATTATTGAGTAGGAAATAATTTTTAGGTTTTTTTGCATCCCTTAGTCCCTTATGTTTGGGGATTTTTGCAGATTTAGCCATTATTTGTTTCTTAGCAGTTTAATCTTTTATGTTTGGATAAATTAGCATTGTTGGTCATTTTACAGATTTGACCAAATTTGTTGTTTAAATTATCTATGTGAGTTGTACATCTCAAACTTATAACACTTTTTGTCCGAGATGTCTTCACTGCAGCTATGTGAGCTCACTGCATCACCCATGGAGCTTTATGCAATGCCGTCCTCCATGTAGAAGCTAGGATGGAGGTTCCCATTGCTCAACTATCTTGACATAAAATTTTCGTCATCAAGTTTAAACCGTCAATCATGGAGTTACTTTTCATTATCTAGGTCCTGGCTCTTATACCAATTTGTTGTGTATAACCCAAGTTTTACAATTTATCAAATGTCTTATGTGCATTACTTTTTCAAGATGCACAAACAAGCACCCCCATTTGTTTCTATCACACAAAGTTGACAATATAAGAAGTAGAAAATAAAATGCAGCAAATCAACATAAAATTTACATAGTTCGACTCCAAAAATGCATACATCCAAGGGACGGTGATTGAGTTCCACTATTGAATAAAATGAGTACAAAATACTTTAAGCCACCCAAAAAAGTCTTTGTTACGGGACCCAAAACATCCAAATAAATGTAGTCTAAAGTGTCTTTGGTGCAATGCTTTCCCATGCTAAACTTCACCTACATTGTTTCCCATAAACACAATGCTCACAAAAGTCTAGCTTCCTAAGCTTCATACTCTCAAATACACCTTGATGGTCCAATTCTTTTATGCCTTGAGCACTCATATGCCATAATTGCATCTGCCAAAGTCTAGTGGAATTGTGATCATCAATAACAATAAAAGTAGACACCGCAACCCGACATGTCAATATGTTTCCATGCAAGAAATATAAATTTTATTTCTTGATTCTATCCATCACCACAAGAAAGCCACACACAATGTTCATAACTCCATTCTCCTTGACAATGTTGCAGCCATTGGTGTCCAATGTGTTAAGAGAAATAATATTCTTTTTTAGATCTAACACATTTCTAGCGTCCATCATGATTTTAACTACTCTATCATGCATAATAATATTGACTATTCCAATCTCAATTGTTTTACAAGCCATATCTTTTCCCATCAAGACATTACCACCATTCAAATCTTCATAAGTTGAAAACCAATGCCTATTAGGACACATATGGTAGGAATAACCAGAATCATGTATCCAATTTCACTAGAAAGCAAACTAGGTAAACTAACCAATCAGACATTTCCTGAATCATCTATCACCTTTGAAGCTTTATCTTTCCCCTTGTTATCATTAATCTTCCTACTAAGACACTCTAACTTAAAATACCCTTTCTTGTGACAAACTAACACTCCATATTTTTTCTATTTCGGAATTTCGATCTTGGGCAGCTAGACTTTTGGGAGCATTGTGTTTATGGGAACAATGTGTAAGGTAAAGTTTAGCATGAAAAAAAGGCATTTTAGACTACATTCATTCGGATGTTTGGGGTCTTGCAACGAAGACTTCTTTGGATGGCTTGAGCTATTTTATACTCATTTGTTTCAATAGTGGAACCCAATCACCATTCCATGAAGGTGGCATTTTTGCTGTCAAATCACGTAAATCTTGTGTCTTGATTGTTGATTTGCTGCATTTTGCTTTCTACTTTCTATATTGTTAACTTTGAATGTAGTAGGGTGTTTGATATATGCCATGATATACATTAGAATATATATTTCACAAGCTGTCAATGTGGTTAGTATATGAAAAATCTAGAAAAATAACATTGAGAAGTTGTGAAATGGTTATTGAGGTACTTACAAGGTTTTTCTAATGTAGGATTGTAATATTAGAGGGATAATGCTTGTGAGCTAGGAGTTGTTGGCTATGTAGATTCAGGCTTTGCTGGTGGTTTAGATAGGTGGAGGTCCACCACGGGCTGTGTCTTTACACTAGCATTTGGTCTAATCAGTTGGAAAGCTATGTTACAGTCTATTGTGGCTTTATCTACTATAGAAGCCGAGCATATGGCTGTGACGAAAGCATTTAAGAAAGCCATATGGCTACATATCTTAATTGGTGACTTGGGAATCTCATAAAAGGATATGATAGTGTTCTATGACAGTTAAAGTGTCATCTATTTGGCAGAGAATTGTGTTTATCATGCTAAGATCAAGCACATTGATGCCTATTATCACTTTGTCAGGGATATTATTGATGATGAGATTGTTCTTCTTTCAAAAATTAATACCAAGGATAATCCTGTGGATATGTTGACAAAGGTGGTTACTCCAATCAAGTTTAAACATTGCTCGAATTTGGTTAATATCGTACAAATTGCTTGATTGCCCAAGTGGTTTGGGTGATGGTGGTTGTGTTTGTGGAGGCAAGCATGTATCCTGAATTCTCACCAAGGTGGAGATTTTTGGCTTGTTGATGCAATTTAGGTTTTTTTCATTAAGGAAAATTTGGTAATTTCTCTTGGAAGCTTATTTTTTAAGCTATTTTATTCTTCAAAAGAGAGAAATAGAGAAATTTAAAAGAGTTGAAAGAGAACTCTTGGGTGTCTCAAGCTAGGGCAAGCAAATATGAATAAGGCAAATGTGGGGTTTTCTTTTTGTGAAGAGTTGAATGGTGATATTGTTTTGATGGAAAACAATATAACTTGTAAGACAGCTGGGATTGGAATAATCAAGATTAAGATGCATGATGGAGTAGTCAAAACCATGATGGGCGTTAGACATGTACCAGATCTAAACATGAATCTTATTTTTTTTGGCATATTCGGCTCCAATGGTTGCAAGATTTTCATGGAGAATTGAGTTATGAAGATTCTGTGTCTCTTGTGGTGATGAAAGAAATTAAGATAGAAAATTTATATTTCTTGCATGGTAACACAATGATAGGTGGGGCTGCAGTGCCTACTTCTATTGATGATCATGATTCCATTAGAGTTTTTCATATGTGGTTGGGGCATATGAGTGTCTAAGGCATAAAAGAATTGGATCAAAAAGGTGTATTTGAGAGTTCAAAGCTTGGGAAGTTAGACTTCTATATTCAGTACCATTGTCACTTCTCAACCGTTTCACTTTCTTGTCAGTTTATTTCTCAACATTTACTTTCCACTTCTTATAAGTTTCAAAAACTTAATCTTTACTCTTCAACGTATACACTCATACATATCTAGAGTAGTCATTAATAGAAGAGACAAAATAACTTATTCAATAAGCTTCCAAGGGAAACAACCAAATTGCCCTTGATGAAAAAGACAAAATTGCAGCCACATGCCACACCCCTTGTCGAGGCTTTGAGTTCCACCTTAAAATGTTAATTCAATAAGAGGAGTAGCTCAAACTTATTATATACTTTTTTAAATTTCTAAATTTTGCCAGTGTAAAAATTTGTTTGCATATCTCGAACAAAATTCTTACACAATAGCAAACAAGACCTAAAGCCAAGGAAAAAAAAATAAAAAAGCTAAGAAAAAAAATAAAAATTAAAAGAAAAAAAAAACAGAAAGGCCAAGGGGAAAAAAAAAAAAAAACAGGAAAAAAAAACTGAATAATAGAAGAAAAGAAAGAGTGAGAGGCAGAGAGTACAGGTGAGGCTCTAAAGTCTCACACTAATATTTTGTTGAGGCTTTAAAAGTTAAAATGTATAATATTAACTGCAAGAGAGTAGGAGAAAGGGAGAAAATTTTAATTTTTAAAATGATAAAATTAGTCTTTCACATGTACAATTTACATGTGCAATTCAAACAATAAATTATATGAAATCTATTAAAAAAGTAACAGTATTAATTTATCCAAATATAAATGACTAAACTGTTAAAAAATAAAATAAATGCTAAGTTTGTAAAAATTTTCAAACATAAAAGTAGAGGTGTGCAAAAAAAACCGACTAACATATTAAAACAACCGATCTAATCCAATCTAACATGTTTAGATCGATTATTTTAGTGTAATTGGATTAGATCAGTTTTGAAAAACTAAAAATTAAAAGTCGGTTCGGTTCGGTTCGGGGTGTTAAAAATCGACCAAAACTAATCCAATCCAAACCAACCACTTTTTTTTTTTTTTTTTTTTTTTTTTTTTTTTTTTTTTTTTTTTTTTTTAAGAAAACGTATGGCAATTAGTTTAAAATTATTGTTATGTAGGCTTTGTTATATTAAAACAACCGATCAAATCCAATACAACATGTTTGGATCGGTTATTTTAGTGTAATTGGATTGGATCGGTTTTGAAAAATCAAAAACCGAAAGTTGGTTCGGTTCGATTCGATTTAGGGTGTTAAAAACCGACCAAAACTGATCCAATCCAAACTGACCACCTTTTTTTTTTTCTTTTACAAAACATATGGCAATTAGTTTAAAATTATTGGTAAGTAAGCTTTGTTATATTAGCTTAAATTTGGAGTTGGATTACTTGATTACTGTATTAGTGTAGTAATTTTGTTTAGTTTAATATGTTTATTTGTAATGATATTTTTTTAATCATTTATGTGTAAGATTTAAAAAAAATATATAATTTTTATAGATTACTTTGTGGATACTTTATGCGTTAGGTTTTGAAAAAAAACATAATTTGTTAAATAAAATTTAGGCACAACAAAATTTTGGTACAAAAAATAGCTCAAATGTCAAATATTCAAAATAAAAAAATACTCAAAAATTAAATTTTAAAAAGTTTTAAAAAATTGAATAAAAATTGAAGCCAAACCGATTAACCAAACCGATTTAATCCAATACTAATTGGATTAGATTTAATGTATAAATCAGATCGGATCTGATTGAAAAAAAATAAAACTGATTAGTAATTGGATCGAATTAGTTATTTCCAAAATAAATTGGATTTTAACCGATACACACCCCTACGTAAAAAACCTTAAATGAATTTTTTTTTTTTTAACATAAGCCAAGTTTTATTTTATTGGACTACAATGCAATTTTGCTAATATTTTATTCGCTTATATTAGTTAATAAATTACAATTTTATTTGATCACTAAAAAAAAAAGAAAATCTATATGTAAATGTGCAACGATTTTGACCCTTCAATTCCTCTTTGAAATTCCTTTTGCTGTTAAATTATTGCTTTCTTATCAAGAAGTCAGAACCTTGATTAGATGGGAAGGGGAGGCTTCATTGCCCAATTGGCGAATAATAATTAATAGGATTAGTTTGAANAACACCAAAACATCACCACACATATTTATATCATCAATTAACAACAATTTCTATTTTAACAATTATTAACATCACAGTTCAAACGGGGTAAATTTCAATACTCAGTTATAAAATTCGAATTTTATGCCAACACGAAGCTTGAAAGGAGTAGATCACAACCGTATTTTTACCTCGTCCAACCGCCGCCGGTGGTGGCCGGAAAATGGCCGGGAAGCGGCGACCGAGTATTCGTAATTCGCATCGCTTAATCGACTGAGATTTAGGACGAACGGGTGTCGGAATTAGCTTCGGGAGGTCCAAAAGAGGGGGAAAGGACCGGTTTCATCGCCGGAAACCGCCGAGATCTGGCGACCGGAGGAGAGATGGCCCTCGCCTGATCCGTCGTCGATTCTGGCAATCCGCGGCGTTTCACGGCCAGCCGAGGGTGGGGAAAGAAAGAGGAGGTCCCGGCGAACCTTTCCCGGGTAGTGGGTCGGCCTGACTCCGCCGGAATCCGGCGAATCGCGAAAGTGCAGCTAACCGGATTTCTGGCTTTTCCCGGCGATCTGGACCCCATCACGGCAAACCACCGGTGCCAAAGGAGAGAGGGGGTCGGCGGCGTCGTTTCCCGGGTGATTTTCGGCCTGATCTGGCCGGAAATTGACCGTGACCGACGAAACCGGCGGTCGGAAGCTACGCGAAGGGGGGGCTGCGCGAGAGGGGGCTGGTTGCGTGCGTGTGCTGTCCTCCTTCCAGATCTTTCCAACTAAAACACATAAAGGCAGGGGCAAAATAGTAATTTTTGCCCTGCCACAGCAAATTACCAAAATGCCCTTCATGTTATTTCAGCCATAACTTCTCGGTCTTAACTCGGAATTTAGCGTACTACTAGTCTACGAACTCGTATTGACTAGCTCTATACAACGGTACCACTGTCAAAACCATAGCACACTCACACAAAAAGTCAACCCCAAGCCCTTCCGTGGTCAAACTTGGTCAACTCAGTCAACTTTGAGAAATTTTTCAATATTTTTTCCTGGGACGGGGTGTTACACTTTTAGTGTATGTTCTCATTATTTGTTACATTTTCTTTTTGCAAATTAACAAAGCAAAAAACATATGTGATTGTCTGATAGCATCAAAAGGCATCAATCTGAAATTGGAGGAAGCTTTTTGTTTGTTCCTTCTTGGTGAAGTGTGTTCTTATTTCCCTACTGTGTTTTTGGATGATGCTGCTTCATTAGAATAGAGTAGTTTTGTCTCGATTTTAGCAGTTATGGATAGTATTTTATCTGGCTTCCCTTTTTGTACCTCAGTGTAGTACTTTGGTTCTATTTTGGTTTCCAGGGTAATAAGGTTGAGGTTGTTGAGAAGCTTCAGCAGCTTGACTTAAATTTGAATCCTGCTGTGCGAAATTCAGTCCCAGGGAAGGATGTTAAGGATGCTTCTGGTGAAAATCAATTGTTGGTATATCTTCTATTGTGTATTAGAATTCATATATTAGGTCATATTTTGAACATCCATTTTGAACACAATTTACCTTCCAGAGTGTACCTTTGTATTTTACATTTGTTTTTATATTCATTCTGAAATTGTGGTTACTGAATCTATGTTGATTTGATGAACTATTATATTTGTTTTTCCTTTATGGTTTGAAGTAAAGTAAAATTGTTATGTTATGTTGTGCACTATGACACTATCTAATGGTTATTATCATGATGCTTTGATGGAGTGTTTCTACATAGTGTTACTACAAGTTAACTTATTTCATCTCTGCTTGACTGATGTACAGGTTCCCTTAGCTTGGACTCAGAATGAATGTGGTATGCGAGCTGATACCTTACTTTTGAGATGACATTAAATATTAGTTGGAAGGTCAACTTTTAATATATATTTTTTGAAGATGTTAAGTGGTAACATCTTAACTTGCACATGCTATGATTAGGTAATGAGAAAATGAATTAGCAATGCTGGTTTGTTTACACTTATATATATTTTGTGGATAGTAATATTTTGAGATGGTTAATTATAAGTAAAGCAGAATATTTTCATAAGTTACATTTCGTTCAGTATATGTTTATTGGTTGTGGATGTGATATGGAATCTATATATGTCTTATTTCAGCACTTTACTCACATAAATGAACATGTGAGTAACTAATTAATATGGGACTAGTAAGGTTTCCATAACAACAGTTATGTATAACTTTCGTGGCTAATATAAATAGCCACAAAACATAAAATATTTCGTGGCAAATTGAATCGATTTTAGTAACGGACATTGTTTTGTGACAAAAATATGCAATCTGTTATGAAAAATACTTTTGTGGCTAATGAAATTTACAATTTGCAACGAAGTTTTATGTGGCTAATGAACAAGAATTAATTAACGGAAACCACTTCATGACAAAATGTACAAATTTAGTAACGAAAACAACTATCATGGCTAATATAGTGTACAATTAGGCACGAATATTTTCGTGGCTAATTCGAGCGTAATTTAGTCACGAACATAAATATCGTGACTAAAACATTAGAATTAGTCACGAACAAAATGTCGTGACTCATTCATGAAATAGTCACGACAGTCTTCGTAACTGATTCACAGACTTTAGCCACGAAATCATCAGTTTCAGTAATGAATACATCGAACTTCAGTTACAACATAGTTCATGACTGAATGTGTCACATTCAGTCACGAATTGACCAAAATTTTGAAATTGGCCTTCAGTCACGAACTATACTTTTTTTCGTGGCTAGGGAATTTCAGTGATGTACCTATTGTCACGACGTTGTTACTACGTGTTTTCATAACTGAATGTCTTTTGAGATGAAAATACGGCCTTCAGTCACGAAAGGTCATTGTCGCTGTAGGCTAGATTTCTTGTAGTGAATATCATATGTTACCGGAGTTTTACCGAGGGTGACAGATTGTACATTCAATTTCTCTAAAAAGCATAGTGATATCCCCGTGATTAAAATTAATAAAGCAGCTTTTGCCGAATGATTGGAAAAGTGTAAGCTTTCGCTGATTGCTCGAGTTTTTTTGACCAAAAGGGACAAACCATGGCTGTTACCCGAACTTATTTCCAAGCTTAAAACTATTTGGCAGCTTTTTGATTTACGTTTGATTTCGATTGGCTGTGGTCACTACCATGTCATTCTATCTTCTAAGATGGATAAAAGTCAGATTTGGGCTCAAGGTTTGATTAATTTGAAGCTAGGAATTCTTCTTTTACAGAAATGGGATCCATATTTTAATCATGCTCAACAGAAAACTACTAATACTCAAGTTTGGGTACATTTTTATGATCTGCCTTGGGCTTACTAGCACCCCTAAATTCTCTCTAATCTTGCTCGTGGTGTGGGTGTTCCTCTGCGCATTGACAATTCTACTTTGATAGGTAATTTTGGTCATTTTTCTAGGCTGCTCATTGATGTTGATCTATTAAGTGTTTTACTAGAAACTTTAGCTTTTGAACGTGGTAATATGTGGTCTTATGTTTCAGTGGTCTATAAACATCTCCCTATGTTTTGCTCGATTTGTAATGGCATTGGCCATGCTACTGTTGACTGTCGTTCTTTGGATAGAGGCAAGAAAAATGTGGTTAAAAATAAAATGATAGAGCCTTTAGTTAAACAAGTTTTTTGGCAGAAGGATCCTATTCCTTCTTCTGTTGTGAATGATCAGAGTAATAAAGGTGTTGATGTCTGTACTGCGTCCACTGATAATCCTGCTGCTTTAAGAAATAGATTTGATATGTTGTCTTCCAATAGGCAAGTTGCTTATAATAACATAGTTATTTATGTCTCGGAGTTGGTCTTTCCCGTTCTAGCCCTTTGGTTGAGCATAAAACTCCTTAGGCTGAGAGAGTTGAGGATGCTATTTAGGATTTAATTCCTTTTGATGCCACGACTTTAGTTCCATTAGAAGGGGTGGATACTGAGATTGGAGTGGTGGATAATGCAGTTGGGCAAAACTCGGTTCATTCTGAAGCTCTTGCTATTGTTCTTATGGAGGATTTGATATCTTCTAGTAGAGGAGGAAAGTCGTGGAAACGTGGTTGTTTAGCCAAAAATGTTGGAATTCAGAAACCACCGGATGTGAAAGATAAACCCGTCACCCGGGCTGCTTCTCACTTGGTTCCATGAATGTTTTGTTTTGGAATTACTGAAGTTTAGGTGACTCGGCTTCGCAAAAGGCTCTCAAAAAGCACTGCTTTACTTATATCTCTACTTTCATTGGTCTCCATGAGCCTTTAGTGCGTAGGGAGTTTATTCCTGCTTCTTTTTGGGACTCATTGGGTTACAAGTTTCTTTTTGCTAATGAGGTGGTGAACGGTATTCCTACTATCTGGATCTTGGTTTCTGCTCATTTTGATTTGCTTGTTTTCGTTATCAATTTGGATTTACAGCAGATTTTGATCTCTTTTAACTTTCTTGGCCAGTCTCATTTTCTGACTTTCGTTTATGCAAGTGTTTTTCATAGAACACGACATTCTCTCTAGATAAGTTTGGTGGATATTCAGGGCTCTTATGTGGATATTTGGATTGTTTTAGGATATTTTAATGTTGTTCTAGGTGCTCATAAGAAGACTGGTGTTGCTATGTCTGCCATTTCTTATCTTGAGTTCAAAGAGGCTATTAAGGTTACTTGTTTGGTTCCGATGGATACTTTGGGGTCTTTCTACACTTGGGCTCACCAAGGTCTCTGCAGCTTTGTAGAATGTCGGTTGGACCGTGCGTTCTGTTCACCGGGTTGTTTGGATTTATGGAGGAAAATTACTTGCATGGCCCTAACTAGACATCAATTTGATCACAATCCTATTCTTCTCAAATTTGTTAGTGATTCTCTAGTGTCCACATCCTTTCCGATTTCAAGCTATGTGGACTGATCATAAAGATTTTCTTCATGTAGTTGATAAGGCTTGGTGTGTTTCTGTTGTAGGCAATCCTATGGCTCAGGTTAGTTTGAAGCTTAAAGCAGTTAAATTCAGTTTGAAAGCTTGGAATTTATAGTGTTTTGGTGTGTTGCATAAGCGAATTATGGATGCTCAGTCCCATTTGTCAAAGGTTCATGAGGAGTTTTCGGTCAATGGTTTTTCTGAGGTTCTTTTTACTAAGGAGTTAGATGCCATGCTACCCTTGATCAAGAGCTTCAGAGAGAAGAGACTCGTTTGAGGGACATGTGCCGGGCTCAAATGGCTTTAGTGTGGCAACTGAAATACCAATTTCATTCATATGATGCTTTCTTCTCGTAAGGCCTCTTTGTGATCAGTCTTCTAGAATTGCTAAGCATGTGGTTGGGTTTTATAAATCTTTATTTTCTAGTAGGAGTCTTGTCAGAATTTTTCCATGGTTAATCATGTTATTCCTCGTCTTGTTATTGATGAGGATAATGATTTGCTTCTAGTTGGAGGTTAAATTGGATGTGTTTAGTCTTGATTCGAATAGTTCTCTTGACCCTGATGGATTTTCAAATCATTTTTACCGGTCAGCTTGGGACCTTATTGAGTTTGATGTTGTCTCTGCGGTTAAACATTTTTTCAATATGGTTCTATTCAGCCTGGTTTGAACTCCAATTTCATGTTGCTTCTTCATAAGGATTCAAATGCTGTAGCTATTGAGAAATTTTGCCCTATTGTTCTTGGAAAATTTCTCTTCAAAATTGTCATGAAGATTTTGGTTGATCGTTTAGCAGGGATGGCTGCAGGATTGTCTCTAGGAATCAGTTTAGGTTTGTTCAGGGTAAACATATTGAAGAGTGTATAGCAGCTGCCTCTGATTGTGTTAATTTGCTGGATCACCGCTGCTTTGGAGGAAATCTAGCTATGAAAATTGATATTCGTAAAGCTTTTCACACCATGTTTTAGGAGATTTTATTTTTGCTGTTTTGTCAGCTTTTGGCTTTTCGAATGCTTGGATTCTTCGATTGAAAGCCATTTTCACGTCAGCTAGAATTTCTATCATTTTGAATGGGTCTCCTATGGGTTATTTTCCTTGCTCCAGAGGGGTTCGACAAGGTGACCCTCTTTCTTTTTTGGTTTTTTGTAGTGCGGGTGATTTTTTAAGTCATTATATTTTATGCATGGTGGATGATGGGATTTTTGTTCCTATGCTCTCTACTCATCAATATATGGTTCTTTCACATGTCTTTATGCTGGTGATACTATTCTTTTTGCACGGGGTACTACTGCCTAACTTAGAGAATTATTTCGGGTATGCGCCTTTATAGTTTGCTTTCTAGTCAGGATATTAACTGGGATGAATGACATATCTTTTTTGGTTCCAGTGTTATTGCTGCTCATCAATCTACTTTAATGCAGATTTCAAGTATGAAAAGAGGTAATCTTCCTTTATTTATCTTGGTGTTCCTTTTTTCAAAGGTGCTCCTACCGTGCCTTTCTTTTGGCCTTTAGCAAATCGTATTCTTTCCCATTTTGAGTCTTGGAAGGGAAAGTTACTTTCGTATGCTAGGAGACTCTGTCTCATCAACTCAATTATTACTTTAGTTTTTGTTCATACCTTTTCTGTTTACCGTTGGCCTAAGGGTCTTCTCAAGGAGCTCAGTCATTTAATTAGGAATTATTTTTGGACTGGTTCTACTCTTTTGAAGAAATCGTTTACAGTCTCATGGTCTTCCTATTGTACTTCTTGGGCTTTGGGTGGTTTGGGGCTTAAGAATTTGTCTATTTTTAATGATGCTCTGCTTGGTAAGCTGGCTTGGAAGTTTTTGGCAAGCAATACTCCTATTTTCAAATTCTTACAAAACCGTTACAGAGGTAAACTAAATAAGCTATACTATGTAGTCTCCTCTATTTGGCCTCTTATAAAAAATCTTTGTGATCGTTTACGGGCTGAGTGTTGTTGGATTCTTGGTCGTGATTCTGAGGTCAAGTTTTGGACTGATAATTGGATGGGACCCTTTGATTGAGCTAATTAATTTAGAGAATAGAGTTTGGGATCCGGACATATGTATTTCTACTATCTCCTATTCTTTTGGTGATATTATGGTTCCTAATTTCATTAGGATGAACTTTCCAGCTCTTGTGCATATTATGTCTTCCTCATTTCGAGTTGATTTACAAGTGTATGATAGACTTGTTGGATGTCTTCACACTCAGGTGACATTTATTGTAAGCTTCTTTGGAAATTTGGTTATATCCTATTCTTCTTATGATTGGCCCAAAAACCTATGGTGTAGTTACATTCCTCATTCTCGTTCATTGTTTTGTTGGTGTCTTTTTTGCAAACAACATTAGGAGACTCGTACTCATTTTATATTTCTTGTTCTTTTGCGGTTGCTATTTGGGACTTCATTTCTTCTTGGTTTGAGGAGAAGTTGGATGTTTCCAATTATTGTTTGGGGTTGTATCTGGCGGCTTTGAAGGGGTCAATGAGCAGTCAAGTTTTTGATCTCTGGCATTCTGCTATTGTTACGGGATTTAATGTTTTATGGTATGTTTGCAATCAAGCTTTTCACTTTGATTTGGTTATTCCTTTAAGCAAAATTTTTGTGATGATTGGACATTCCATTCAGGAGGTGAATGGTTTTATTCGTGGTCATATGTCTAATTCTATTTCGAACCTGATTTTGCTTAAAAAACTTGGGGTTCGGTTGAAGCCGACCAAGGCTCTGAAGATTGTGGAAGTTCTTTGGTGCCTTCCTTCTCAGAATTGGATTAAAGTTAATACTGACAGAGCAGTTAATGGGGCTCCTAGTCCCGGAGGTGGAGGTGAGGTTTTTCGTTCCACTGAGGTCTCGGTTAAGGATTGTTTTATGATCAATTTTGAGATTGTCTCGGGTTTTGAAGCAAAACTCCTAGCTGTTATGTTTGCTTTTAAGAAAGCCCGTGAGATGGCTTGGATTCCTATTTGGATAGAATGTGATTCCTTTGCTGTTGTTCATCTTTTACAAAACTTTTCATTTGAGGTTCCGTGGAGGTATCGGGCTCGATGGTCTAATTGCCTTTCTTTCCTCTCCAATGTTTCTCATAAAGTCACTCATATTTACCGCGAGGAGAATTCTGTTGTTGATATTCTCTCCAAACGGGGTGTGCATACTTCAGCTGATTAGTGGTGGCATGGGTTACTAGATTTTTGTGGTGCTGCGCATTCTAATAATTTATGAATCAATCAGACTTTTCATTTCTATTAAGTTTTGTTTTTGGGACTGTTGTTTTTCTTTTCAGGATGATCTGTGTCATTGGTATTTTGTGTCCTTCTTATGGTTATTTGGGTGTTGCGTTTTGAGGTTCTTTAAGTCCTGCTTGTTTAGTCTGTTTCAGTCTTGTTTTGGTTTTTGGTTTTGCAACTATGGTTAACTTTGATTTTCTTTTATTTAATTTGGTGAGGCTGTTTTTAAAGGTGCCAACCTAGTTGGGATGTCCTTGGGTAGTCTTAATTTAGCCAAATAATACTTTAATAAAATTTAAATTTAAAAATTTGTTTTTTAAATTTTCATGATTTTTTTATTGTTTATGATAATTATTATATAATCTAAAATTCTAGAATATTAACATGATTAATAAAAAAAAGTATTGCTAAAAAATAAGAATTAATAATATTTAATAAAAACAATGCTTAAAAAAAAAGAAAATCAAAGCAAAGCTTAAAAAAATGAAAGCAAAGCAAAGCTGGAAAAACCAAAAGCAAATAGAAAAAAAAAATTGATTGTAAAAAAAAAATAAATGTTGCAAAACGTAATACATGGATTGTTGAAACCCAGCCTTCCCCCTGCATTATATAATGTTGTAGCCAATGTTTTAAACTGTGGGGCCATCATTATTTTATTTATCTTGTATAACGTGCTAGCATTTCCAAACATAGTATTGTATAATTTTATCCTATCTCATGTCTTTTATATGGTGTATCAAACATACCCTAAAAATTTAATGAAATACATAAGATGGAAACTCCAAAGAATTATATGCAAAACAATAAGGAAATATGTTTTAAAACAAAAGAGAGCAAATCATTAGCATTAGGTTTGTTTCGATGAAGCTAGGTACTATTTCATGCCGTATATGAGCATATGTTGTATTGATCTGGCGAAGATTGTTTACACCGTATTGATCCAACGTCGCCTACTTACACAATATTGATCCATTGTCACATGTATGTTATTGATTCAGCGTCACAAGTTTACGTCAAATGGGTGATTTGTGCATAATGCAAGAATTTTTTTTTCTTCCCCGAACTCATTTTGAATACTAAATGAGGTTCTTTCACCATTTGCTTAATCACAAATTAAAAAGAAACCAGAAAGAAAACTCCAAGAAATTGTTGGTGACCCTATGTCTAGTGCATGATATGTAATTTAAACTTCCAATATCAAAAAGTGATGAGAAACTCATGGGTAAGAAGGAAAAAGAAAAAAAAAAAAGAGGTGAATAGCAAAACTTATGATATGTGTTGAGTAATTTAAAAGGAAAAAAACACCAAAATTGGTTTCATATAAAGCTTTTAATGCAAGTATAGAGCCTTGAATATAATATATGTACACATAAATCTCAAGGAAGATCAATGAAAAGCTGAGTTTCCCTTAAGAAAAAATGTTGAGAAATAAAAAGATTGAGCTTGTGTAATACAACAAAAAGTTACTTTTATGAGTAGAAAATATGGGTTTTTGTGTATAAAAAGTTGAAAAAATTAGAAATCTTAAGAATTTCCAGTATTTAAACAATTTGACTATTTAAAGTCACTAGAAATGGCAAGTTGCAAGAGATTGTTTTATGCAAATATATAAGTTACAATGAGAAAGTAAAATGATAAGGAAAATCAAGAACAACATCTTTAGTCAATTCAGGAGGAGATTCCTATTGAGGTTTTATTTCACTTTCTTAGTCACAAAATCAAATATACTCCAATACAAAGAACAAAAATTAGTAGCTTAGCAGTACCTAGAGGAAGTTGTCCCGGTGACTTCAGACCTCGTGTACTGGTATAACAATGCCACGTACTCTATTATCGTCCTAGTTTGATGAACATTTCTTAGTTCTGGTTTCGGAGAGAAAGAATTCCTTTTATCATGCAACCTTCTCGAAGATCTACAGATAGTTTTAATCCCTTCACTACAGCTATGAACACAGTTCCTTCTACTTCTTCTGATGATTCTTTACGAACATCATCCTCCACTTTCTCTATCCCTTCTCAAAATCTCACCCCTCACTCCCGCACCATCACTAATCTAATGGAATATACTTATATTCCAGAAGAATCCTCGATCGACCCCACAATTCAACCTCTCATCAGTCCCTATGCCATTTTCAAAAGGCATAAAAGATCTATCCGACAGCTTATCTCTCCCCGCCGTGTCTATACTAAAGAGCTTATCCAGACCACTAGTCTGGACCATTGCCTCGTTCCT
>QANX01003762.1:53695-108557 GCA_003254975.1 Ochetophila trinervis
CCAAAAGCCTTATCTCCAGAATTCTCACCTTCACTTCAGAGCCATCCGTGTCATCCTTAGCTTCCATGGCCGTCCGAACATTCCTGCTACTGCCAGAATGTCTCTTCTTAACAGAACGTTCATGCTTTATGAACATGCTGTTATTGGAACCATCACCACCACCCTCAATAGTGGAAGTGTGATGCTTACTTTTTACCCCAATTTCAACATTCCTTTAAGAGATCCGAACCTCACTTCGGCTCTTCAGATCCAGATTCAGATGCAGGGTGCCCCTCAGATCGGTTCTGCCTATGCTGGCACTATCCATCACCAACTCATCTACAGACTCCAGGACCATGCCATTAATCTCTGTCTTCCGGTTCAAGATAAAGGTCCTGCCTTTATCTCTGTTACTGCTGAGCAGCCCCATATTCCTTCTATTGTCCAGTTTCCCCCCACACTCTGTCGAAAGGAATTGATGGACCGAATGCCTTCTACATGGCTGACCAATTATGAAAAGCTTCAGAAGAAGGCTCATGAAGCCCCTATCACCCTCCAGGCCCCCGCCTCCTTTTACCAAAGGCTTCCCGATGGAACCATTCAGACAACCTACAAGATTCCCGAGGAGGTTACAGAATCCGAAGCCTCTTCCTCTGACGGCCTCCCCTTTGCTCAGTCCATGGCCATTTATCCTGTGGCCTCAGAAAAGAAAATCCCGGTGTCCCAGTTCTACCCGAACGGCAAAAAGATTTATGTTGATAAGATCAACGGCCACTTTATATGGGATAGTGCTCCTGAAAAATGTGACCCAGACTGTGACTGTCACAGTGACCATTCTGATGATGATGATGACGTCTGCCTTCCCAGGGACTCTTATATCCCTGAGAAAAGGAAGCCTGTGACCAGGTGCAAACCTGTCTCCCATCAAAAAAGACACCATCCTGATGATCCGGACTCTCCCTGGATTACTCCTATGATGAAATCTCCTCCTCCCCCGAGGACGCCCATCCATGAGCTTCTCCGCCAGAGCTGTAAGTCCATCCCCGCTCACATACCCGCAGGACAGCCCGTTCCCTGTATGATGCTTGGATCCCAAGCTTCCCAGAGCTCTTACGATGTTGATTTTCCGGCCTTTCCCAAGGCCCCTGCTCCTACTCGGCCTTTTGTTCTTCAGAAAAAGGTCACCCCCTCCGGAGAGATAGCTCCCCTCACCACTGGTGAAGAGGTTCTTAACTGGCAGTCCGCTGCCATTCAGAGCAACACCCATACCCTCCAGAGAATAGATGGCAAGCTTGATCAGATTGTGGGGCATTCTCATTATCTTGATGAGAAAGTTAGTTCCTTATCCGAGGAACTCCAGGCTTTCTATTTAAAGCTTCTCGGCAAAATAGAATTTCTCCATACTGAGCTTCAGAGGCTCATCAGACAGGGCTCTTTTGGCCCCGAATATCTTGAAAAGGAAGCTAAGCTTCGGCAAATGCAGAAGCAACTTCAGCAAATTACTGATGATGTTAGACACAGAGATCCTCTGGCCTCCTCATCAAATGTCCAGCAGTCTAGCTTTGCAACTCTAGCTCCTCCTGCGGCTCCTGCTATGACTTATGAGCTCTTGAGAAGGTTTCCCCAGGACCTATCTTCCTCCCCTCCTCCCCGGAGGCTGACTCCCAGACCCAGGATGCAGCCTGCACCTGGACCAAGGATGGTTCCTCCCCCTCTGACACATCCTCATGACGATACTCTTGACAGACATCCTCCTCAGCAGATGGCCATTAGCCATCAGATTCCCCCCTCCACGGATTCATCTGCATCTTCTACCGCCACAGATTATGGTGGAGAAAGTTCCGATAGTGATTTGGTTGAAATCACTAATCTTCTGATGGCAGACCCTCCTCAGTCTGGCACAACCAGACAGGAATCTCGTCCTGACCCAACCGTTGAGATCCCTTCAGATGAAGATATTGGGGAAACTAGCACCCCGTTAGGCCCCTTGCCGACTGATGAGTTTCCTAAACCTAATACCGGCCCTTGGTTTAGCCTTGATGATGTTCCACCTCACCAATGGGACAATAAGTTCAAGGAATTTGCTGCCTGGATTGACAATCAAGCTGTGCGCCCAGAGGCAAATCCTAGGATTATCCTTGTTGATTTTTTGTCCAGAACCGTTGGTTTCCTTAGGGACTGGTGGCAATCTCTGGGAGAATACAGACAGCTCCAGTTCTTAAATTTCCCCCTCAACCAGGCCCTTGCGGAGCTTCGTCTCCAGTTCTTAGGCAAATCTCAGCCTCAAGAGCAACAGAACAGAAAGGACTATTTCGCTATGAAATGTTGTTCTTTAAAAAGAAAAGATTTAGATATTCATTACCAAAGAATGTCTAAACTCTTTTATGCTCTCAATGGTTTCGACAGCATTGAGCTCAAGCAGGTCTACATTACTTCCCTACCTGATGACATTCAGCCTGAATTAGAAAGGGAGGTTGCCTCTGACCAAAAGGGCCTTATTCATCTCACTCTCGGAGAAATCCACCAGAAGGCTCTTATTGCCTTAGAGAAGATATGCGAGCAGCATTCTTACTGGTCGAAATTCATGAGCAGAGGATCTAAGTTTGAGAAGTTATGCCAAAAGCCTTATCTCCAGATTAAATGCAAAGATAGCAAATGCTCGTGCTCTACAAAAAAGAGCCGTCATTTTCATAAGTATTCTACTGCTCCTCAAAAAAGGAAATTCAGAAGCTCTTTCAAGAAAAAGGTTCGTTTTTTCAAACGAAAACCTCCTGGAGATAAAGACAGCAGATCAGATCGCTGTTTTATCTGTGGAAAGAAGGGCCACTTTGCTAAACAGTGCCCGAACAAACCTCAGAAATCTGCTAGACTTGTCCAGACTCTTCAAATGCAGCTAGCTTCTAAGCAGGATAATGACGCAGAACTTGAATCCCTCTTTGCAGAGCAATCCCATGATGATGAAGACACTATTTTTGCTCTCCATGAGTCTTCCTCAGATAGCTCCGGTGACGGTCATAATCCTTTGTATTGCCTAAATCGAGTCTATCAGAGCATACAGTCCTCTCCTCCGATCCCCAATGTTGAGATAGATCTTCTTCTCTCCAAATATGATGTCCCTATTAAGCTTATTGCTTACATGGACACTGGTGCTCACAAAACTATGATGAACCCCTCTGTCCTTCCGGATGACCAATGGGTTCCTCACAAGGAATACTTCAAGGCGGCAGACGACAGGGTCTTCTCTGTCAGACTTATCTCGAAGAGGAAGATCGGAATCAAGTTTTTTCCTAACTGTGTCATATGGACTCATGTGCTAGGGACTAATCTCCCTGACAAAGATCTTCTGATAGGAATGGATACTTATTTTCAAGCTCAGCACCTCCGTATCCTTCCCCTTGGAATTAGGTATAAGAATCAATTCAAGCCTTATACCGATATTCCTAAATTGTTCTCTCTTCAACAGGCTCCCCAGCAATATTCAGGTCTTCAGAAAAGCCTCCTTCGCCTGTGTGCAAATTCCCACGATGACTTTGAAAAACATCATCCCTCTCCTCTTTGGAGGAACCAGGCTTTCTTTGTCCAACTGCCTTTTAAGAAAAATGAGGATATAAATCCTACCAAGGCTTCTCATCCAGGGATGACTCCCTCGGACTTGCGGCTAGCCCGTGAGGAATGTGCCCAGCTCCTGGCCCAGGGTCTCATTGAACCCACTATCTCAGATTGGGCCTGCCAGGCCTTTTATGTTGAAAAAAGGTCCGAGGTCATCAGAAAAAAGAAAAGACTTGTCATAGATTATAAACCTCTGAATCTCTTTCTGAAGGATGACAAGTTTCCTCTTCCAAAAATTCAACCCTTGTTTGCCCAGCTTCATGAAGCAAAGATCTTTTCTAAATTCGACCTCAAAGCTGGATTCTGGCAGATAGGGATTGATCCCGTTGATAGGCCCAAGACAGCTTTTTGCATTCCTAATGCCCAGTACCAATGGACTGTTCTTCCTTTTGGGCTAAAAGTGGCCCCGTCTCTCTTCCAAAAGGCTATGTTAAGAATTTTTGAGCCTATCCTGGATAACATCCTCGTCTACATAGACGACATCCTTCTGTTCTCAAATTCCCATGAAGAACATCGCGCTCTGCTAACTCAGTTTTTGGACATAACCCAGCGGCATGGCATCATGCTCTCTGAGCAAAAGAGCTTCCTAGCTCAACCCTCCATTGATTTCCTTGGGTTGCACATCAGAGACGGAATTTATCAACCAGGAGATCATCTCACGCAGGAGCTAGTCAAGTTCCCCGATGAAAATCTTACCCAAAAGCAGATTCAGCAATTTTTGGGAATCATCAATTACATGAGAAATTTTAACCCCAGGGTGGCTCGATACACAAGCATGCTCTCTGCTCTGCTAAAGAAGGACCCTCCTCCTTGGAGTCCTGCTCAGACTCAGGCCGTAAAGGCTCTCAAAGAGATAGCCGCCCATCCTCCTCCTCTGAAGATCCCTGGCGCAGGACAGCGCATCCTATAGACTGATGCCAGTGATGATTATTGGGGCGCTCTTTTCCTTGAAGAAGATGATCATGGAACGAAACATTACTGCGGCCATGCTAGCGATCAATTTTCTCCCGCAGAAAAACACTACCATACCATCTACAAAGAGATCCTGGCGGTGAAATACGGCATTAAAAAATTTGAATTCCATCTGCTTGGCTACCATTTCCTGATCAACATGGAAATTCTTCCTTTCCTAAAGTCCTTGACTTTAAGAACAAGGTCCTCCCTGACAAGCAGCTTCTACGTCTCAAAGACTGGTTCTCTAAGTATGACTTCTCGGTCAAACATCTTAAAGGTAGAGAAAATCTAATTCCTGACTTTCTCTCACGACCTCCTCCCATGAAACTTATCTCTCACATAACCTCTTTTCCCCTGGTTATGATGGCCAACCCCCCTCATCTCCCTGACCGAGCTACTATCCAGAGAAACCTCCCTCCTGATCTTAATGATCATTTCCCGCCACATATCATCCTTGCCTTTGCTCAAGAAAAGAGAACCACCTATCTCTACCATGTGCTCTTTTCTTTTGAACAACCTCATAGGGCCTCTCTATGGAACAACAAGTTATATGCTATAGTCCCTTTCCACTTTGATCCTAGCCTGACCTTCTCCGATGAGCTTCTCTGGTACCTATGGTGCTGTGTTACGGAGCATTCTATTGCCCTTATCTTTCCCACTCTTCCTCTCCTGGATCACCTGATAAATACAGCCAACCATGATTCCCTCCTCTGGACCTTTCTAGAATGGTTTCATAACCTTCAGTGGTGGAGGGAAGAACTCTACAAGATTCTTCAGCACAAGAACCTATGGAAGCTTCCGCCAGATAAACAAAAGGAGACATCTTCAATCTTCATTCTTCACAGGCCATATTACTTCAACAAGACGACTGGCAAATTATGGGCTCAAGGAATGGCTTATGAATGGGCCACGGTCTCGAAGGCCCAATTATCCCTTACCCAGATGTCCCCTCTTCAAAATTTCCTTCGTGAAATTAACAGCCTTAGTGAGATTTCAGGCCCTGATGAAATCCTCATTATCCCTGGCCATTCTCATACTGGCCCTCTTCCTGGAGACCCAGGCCCATCTAGGGTTCCTGAATCAGGCCCTTCGATTCCCTCTCCTATGGATTTAGGCCCGTCTGGTGACTTTGACAACCCTACTGATAGGACCTATGATGTCAACCCGGCCTCTCCAAACTTTCAAGATTCTCTGTTCCAAGATTTCCAGGATCCCTATGATGATCATTTTGACACCTGGATGGACCACAATGTTGGAACACAATGGAAGGCCGACAGCCCACGTGATTCTAGTACTACCCCCTGGTGGAAAGATTTCGGGCGAGGCGCTTCTTTGGATTCGGATGACTCAGACTATAACAATCTCAACGTGTCACCCAGCCAGAATAGCATGTAGTGCTTTCGGTGGCTTTTCTTTTGCTTTCGGTGGCTTTTCCTTTTGCTTTGTCCCTGTAATTATTTTGTTGCTTTTCCCTTCTGCTTTTACCATGGGTAAAAGAGTTTGTTGTATTGCCCTCTCCGGCTATAAAAGGAGCCCCGTTCCCTTTCTTTCGGTAGAGGTGAAACAGAAATAAAAATGGTTTTTGTTTTCCCTAAGATGTCCAGCTAATTTCTCTTTGTTCTTTCTCGATGATCCTTTACTATGTCTTGTTCATCAACACCTGAGATGTTATGAGTATGCTCTGCACTTGCCCTGCGAAAGGGATCTGGTGCACCAGAAAATACATTGGTCTTTTGGTTCATCAATTGTTCAGGTTTTCTCAGTACTAGTAATGCTCTAAGAGGCATGAGACTTTGTTTGCCTTGATGTGGCTGTGTGTGTCTCGAGCATACCTGGGTATTACTAGTGCTGTCAGAATGCCTAACCCTTGTTGCGGTGTTTCCAATCATGTAACTCAAGTAATGACGATGAGAAAATAAATAAAGGAAGTGGAAGAGCGAGTAGTATTTGATGATAAATTTATGGGCATATTACATATATCTCCCTCGAAGTTTACCTAAGTTTCAACTTGATCCCTGAGGTTATAAGAAATTGCAACGCCATCCTTTGATATTACTCATTCTCTGTTAAAATGATTGGAACAAGGGAAACATCGTATTTTTGCGTCTCATACATGACCATAATTCCATTTCCCTCCCCTGAGACATGAAAAGCCACCAATTCCTTTTATCACAACCATTTCCCTCCCTTAGTCCTATTCCTTTCTCCCCATAGCCATCTCCATCAATGATTTTGGAGTGTTTCCCTCTAAAAGGAGAACGACAAAGCTTAAAGGATTTTTTTGGGCTTACTGGTTATGCTCAGTTTGAAGAATCTGAAGACAGATTTGATACTGGAAGCAAATCAAAATTATAAGAGGTTAGTTTTCAAGTTTTTTTGGATTACAGTTAAGGAATTTCTTTTGAGATTTTATTTTAAGGAAATCTTTGTGTGATTTAGGGCTTTTTTGAGTATTTGATTTAGGATTTTCGTGTTTAGAAATTTGGGTGTTTGACATGTTTGAGCTTTTGTTGAAGAAAAAAAAAATTTCAGCGAGAATGAAATTTTTAGGGTTCTTAAGATTTTTGTTCAAAGTTTGACAAATTTTTTAGAGTACGATTTAGAAAAAATGAAACTTGAAGTTATAATGATGAGGATCTATTTAAAGAAAAAAATATAGGAGTTACAAATGTTGAATGGTAGGCAAAAAAAGGAAAGAAAAAGCACGAGTCAGTTCTTTTTGCCTCCCTGCCCCCCCCNCCCCCCCACCTTTTTTTTTAGTTGATTACTAATTTCTTGCCCTTTTTTTTGCTGATCATTCCAATAATCTTATTGTGATGTTTCGCGGATATGAGTGAGTAAGTTTTGGAAGTCAAGTTGCAAAGTATTAAATTTTCTAATGAGCTAGTTATTAGTTACTGATGAAATTTTTTAAATCATTTGCATAGTTCATTTTACATTGTTAAATGAATATCGAGGTTCATTTCGAGTATTTGTGCTTACTATGTTATTTTATTTCTTCAAAATTTGACAATTGTGTAGATTATTTGGTGTGGAATGAAGTTATAGAGTTGAGTTTAGGTTTATTCTATCATCAATCTTCACACCTTGTGGCAATGAGCAAATCATGTAGTATTTTTGCATTTAAAATTTTTATTTTATGATATTATAAGTCAAATTAGTGTCATAACATTATAATTATTTTATTTCAATGGTTTTAAATGTTCCAATTTCTACCACCTTCAGGGCTTTGAAGAAGTACAAGGATGTTGAATGTTTACTATTGAAGAGTTTGATTGGGTTTAGTTTTAGAAATCAATGGGAGTTAAAATTACTGCGATTAATTGTGATGGTGCTTATTGTGATTATGATTATAATGTGATTATAGGTTTAAAATGTTGAATGATTAATAAATATTTACTGTGATTATTATGATTATGATTATAATGGTGCTTACTGGATTGGCAGTGCATATGCTTCAACTGAGCCAACATAAGGGACTGCACCAGTGGCTCCTGCCTTAACTTAGAACATAACATATGTTATGTACTACTCACAACCTCTATCTCAACCTCACATCCAACCTCAACTGCAAATCAAGCATGAACTTAAACATATGTGGTTGCTGTGTGCATTTTTGGATATTGCTGCAGGGAGGACTTGTGTTTGTAGTTGTTGTATTGCAAAGTTTGTTGGTTTTATAGGTGTTTGAAGGCCATGTTGTTTTAACATAGCAGTTGTAGGGGTGTGATTGCAAAATAAAGGAGTTACTAGCTGTTGAGGTCATTTTGTTTCAAAAAATCAGTTAATAGGGAGTGAGATTGCAAACTATGGCTGTTACTAGCTGTTGCCAATGGTATTCTCCTCTTTCTCAATTTTTTAATAATAAATCTTTAAAAGTTCACATTCTCCAAAGCTGAGGGTACTATGGTTTTTACATTTGCCATGCATGAGAGAATGTGTGTTTAGATGGATGGAAACCAAAAAGAAGGGAGATACCTATGATTTTTTATACCTCAAAGACTTAGCTTTAATTTATACAAAATTTAGGGGAGGCATATGTGATATGCCTTATATTTATAGCATCATGGTTTCCCAAAAGTGAGAGAATAAGATAAATAAGTGGGCTCATTGTTGAGATTAAGTAATAGTTAGTTGTCTAAAGAGGGCTACATTGCTGAAGGAGCAAATATTGTAGAATTTGTCACTACAGAATTAGATCTGAGATGATTTTCTAAAAGGGTTCTTTGCAAGATTCTCTTAATGTCTAAAGTGTAGAGATCTAATATATATGAGTCCAAAAGAGTCTAAAGCCTCTCAAATGAACAAATTTAATCCTTTATACAAGAGGATAGAGTTATGTTTAATGCGCAAATGAGATGTTTAAATATATATGGTTTCATTAGATTTAACAGAAAAAAATACAATGGTAATTTAGTATTCATAAAAATAAAAACTAATTTTTTTTTATCTAATATACATTGGAAATCGTACAAAAAAATGATTTTAAATAAATATAATCAATGCCTGTTATAAAATAAAGAAAAAATTGGAGAAACTATTCTTCTTCCTCTGTAGGGCTGTGTCGATGCTCTGCAAGGGTTTCCTTGATTGGGAACTTGTTTACCCAGTTATATTTAATGACAATTGTCATATCTAGCAATAACTCCAATCATTTGTTTCGTTTAAGGCCGGCAGAAAGGTTAATACTTACGTTTGTAAACAACTAGTTCATTATTGAACTGGTTCGACAGTGGAGGAGGAAAACATGGGTTTGTTCCATAGGTACTTGGAAGATTAGCTTATGCTTATTGGATCGGTCTATGATTGTGGGGATGATGAATAAGTTAATGAAGATTTAGTGGGTGTTGGGTTTGTTGGCCATGGCGACATCAACATGGTGGTGATGATTCTAGAACTCCTCTTTTGTGATTCCATTCCATTTATCATTTCAAAAATATTTTTTTTTTATTTGTTTGTGTAAATGATACAGAGACTGTAGTATAATTATTGTTGAATCTAGGATTTTTCTTTGTGTAATTTTGGGATTGGGGATGCTTGAAGTTGTGAATATTTTCATTACAATGATAATATTTATTTACTTTCAAGAAGTTATGAGTATTCAATATACATGTTACAAAATTTTTGCAGTCTGAATTGTTTTTAGTTTTTGTTTGGTTCAATTTATGAAAATTATTTGTTGAAACTCAAATATTTGAGGGTTTCTGTAATGATTGTATTTGCTATTGTCGATGGTGGTGGTGAGGTGTTGAAATCCCTAATCGCACATATCTGACATAATTTTTAAAATTTTACTTTTCTACCGCTAAAGGAAAAGAAAAGAAAAGTAGTGTGGGTTTGTATAAAGCAGTTTGTCCATTAAGAAGTTTACGTGTACATGAGAGACAAATAAATAAGAAAACATTTAAGAATAATATTAGGATTTAAGGACAAAATTATCGTTTTAATAAAGTTAATAAAATTATTATTTTAATAAAATTAATAAATTTAACAAGCAGGTTGTCCATTAAAATTATTTGATGCAAAATTTTAAATTTTATATTATAATGGTATTTGCCAAAATAGTAATAAATATAAATGTGTATATGATTAAATGTATAAGTGATTATTAAGTCATTTTATAATACCATGTAGGAGAGAATTTTTTTTTTGAATGGAATTCATTTGTAATACATCTCAATTATGCTTTTTAAATCGAAAAATAACTAAAGTGACTACCATTTATATACGCACAAAAAGTACAAAAATTTAAAAACTTTTCAAAATAAATTTAATACATTCAAGTCTCATGAATGAAATTAAAACTTTCAAACTTAAATAAAGGTAACAAGTAACTTAATAATTTAATATCATAAACACCAAAATAATATATATATATATTTAAAAATAATAATTATCAAATAGTTTAAAGAAAAAGATAATTAAAAAGATATATTAAAAAATTTAAAGTCTTCAAATTAAGTTTTGTAAAATAATAAAAAAAGTTAATTTTTGCATAAAGAAAAAGAAACAAAAAGCATTTAGAAGTAATTTAACTCTACTAAGGATATAAGAGTAATTTAGCCATATTGGAGAGAGAATGTAAGGCAAAGGCATGTAAATGGAATTATTAAAAATTTGAAGGATGTTTTAGTAATTACAATTAATTACAAGTAGACTTTTTAACATATAGTTTAATCACCATACTCCTTGCGAAGTTTGAGAAATTGCAAATAATACATTTAGAGAGAAATTTTGCCCATCCAAATGTTTCCTCTCTGTGAAAGTTATGTATTACTGACAAATATTACAAAGAAAAATAATAATACTTAATATGAAACAATATTTTCTCCTTAGCACTTTAATTATGTATTATAGACAATATTTATGTGTTATCGCCATACACCAAAATTAATTAACTAAATTTATTAGAAATTTATAGTAGTTTGAAGTCAAAGTGTGACGACCCGGATCTACAAAGCTAGAGTAAGTGTGGGCGGGTGCAAAGGGCACTGGCAGGCTACCTTACTGCATAGCCAGAGTAAGTGTGGGCGGGTGCAAGGCACTGGCAGGCTACCTTACTGGCAGAGATCGGTGTCCAATCCCACATCCCCCGGGTGTGGAAAAGGGGTCATGTGGTAATAGTTCAAATGTAAAGTGAGCACTCTCTTAACAACCAAGGCCTTTTCAGAGCGTTTGGCTTCAGAGTTGGAAGAACTCTGGGGTTAAGCGTGCTCCAGTGGGAGCATTCCTAGGATGGGTGACCCCCTGGGAAGTCTGACCAAAAACTCCATACCGTCTGAAGTGCAATGGCTAAATTGGAGACAATATTGGTTGGAGAGAGAGTGTGGTGTTACACAAAGTCAATCCCACAAAAATTGTGGTAATATTCAATATTGATTCTATACAGTAAAATAATTAAANATCAGAGCCTGTACCCGGCCGAAAATGTGCCAGCGAGGACGCTGGGCCCCAAGGGGGGTAGATTGTGAGGACCCGGATCTACAAAGCTAGAGTAAGTGTGGGCAGATGCAAAGGGCACTGGCAAGCTACCTTACTGGCATAGCCAGAGTAAATGTGGGCGGGTGCGAGGCACTGGCAGGCTACCTTATTGGCAAAGATCGGTGTCCAATCTTACATCGCCCGGGTGTGGAAAAGGGGTCATGTGGTAATGGTTCAAATGTAAAGTGAGCACTCTCTTAACAATCAATGTCTTTTCAGAGCGTTTGGCTTCAGAGTTGGAAGAACTCTGGGGTTAAGTGTGCTCCAGTGGGAGCATTCCTAGGATGGGTGACCCTCTGGGAAGTCTGACCAAAAACTCCATACCGTCTGAAATACGGTGTCTAAATTGGAGACAATATTGGTTGGAGAGAGAGTGTGGTGTTACACAAAGTCAATCCCACAAAAATTGTGGTAATATTCAATATTGATTCTATACAGTAAAATAATTAAAAGTAAATTATGCAAGGGAGAAACTTAATCATTATAAAATAAATAAATTTGACTATTAATAAACTAAAATAATTTATTATGTCTAATTAATAACAATTAACTAGCTTATTAGAATGGACGATTAGTAGGGAAAAAAAAAACTTTCTATGGAAAGCTTTTACAAGTCCAGGGCCATGGCTAAGAATGCCAAAAAAAAATTAATTCTCACAAGTTGAATTATCTTTTGGCATTGACATTAATTTCGGATTTGAGAATTGAAAATAGTAGACCATTCGTGCTGCAATTATCTACGGAAGCAAGTTTAAGAATTTCATATCATTAATGGATCATGTATTGTATTCAGCTAGCCAGCTACGCCTGCAAGATTATCATCAAGCCTTCAAAAGTAAACTTGTTAATTAACTTGCCTATTTCATTCCTCTTTTTACAAAGCCAAGTCATAATTAAGCACAATAGTGGATAAGTTTGCATCTTCCCATTCTCACTTTAGAGTTTTTCAAATGTCATAAATAATTAATTTCCCATATTTATATAGGTATAAGTTGTGTTGGACTTACTGAAAAAAGTTTCAATCTCGAAGAAAGATTTGTTGGTCCATGTTAATAAGCTAATCATTTGATGTGTGCAATGTTATTATCTGCATCTAGCCTTGTTTCTAAATAATTTGTATTGCTTTAGTGTTTATAAAGAACATGCACCATAGTTTATTGAATAAAATCTTACCATCTTATTGTTTCTATATAGAAACCACATATCTTGTTATCCAATAAAATAACTAAAAGTAAATTATGCAAGGAAAAAGTTTAATCACTATTAAAATAAATAAATTTAACAAATTATAAACAAAAATTATTGCGGATACTATCTAATAAGACTTTGAATACATAGTGCATAGATTTTAAGGCACAGGGAAACACATTGGTGTGCATTCTAATTGTTCAAATATAGAAAGTATATTATAATTGTAACACCCCCGTCCGGGGAAAAGATTAAAAAATTTCCAAATTTGACCAAGTTTGACCATAAGTGGGCTCGAAGTTGACTTTTTCTATGGTTTTAGTTTTGTTTTGACTGTGGTACCATTGCGTAGAGCTACTCGATACCAGTTCGTATACTAGTAGCACGCTTGATTCTGAGCTAAGACCGAGAAGTTATGGTTAAAACAGTGTGAGGGTCATTTTGGTAATTTTGCTGGGCTGGACTTAAAAGAGAGAAATTACAAAACTGCCCTTGCCTTTTTTTTTAATTCCAGAAATTTCTGGAATTCGCCCCCCCTTTTTTCCCCGACGTCCCCACGCGCAGCACCGCACCCCCCACCGCGACTCCTTTTCTTCGCCGGTAGCAGTCGATTTCCGGCCAGATCGGGCCAGAAATTACATGGAACTGGGAGCCGGCGGTCTCCCCTCCTCAACCAAGCCGGTGACCACCCCTGAAAATGCCTCGGTGGCCGGGAAAACGAGAGAAACCCGGTTTGCTTGTTGTCGGCGATCGCCGGCCTCCAGCGGGAAATCGGCCAACCTACCACCCGGAAAAGCTTGCCCACATTGCCCTCCACCCTTTCCCTTCGAGATCTGGCTGTGAAACCCCGCGAGTTGCCAAAAAACTCGAAGAAACCGGCGACCCATTTTTCCCTCCGGTCGCCTAATTCTGGCGGTTTTGGTTTGTGGGTTGGTCTTTTCCCCCTCTTTTGGACCCCCTGAGTTCGATTCCGGCACCCGTTCATCCCGTTCGTGTAAGTGGTGCGAATTTGGAGTGATCGGTTGCAACTTTCCGGTCATTTTTCGGCCACTACCGGCGGCCGTTGGACGAGGTAAATTCATGGTTGTATTCTGCTCTCTTCAGGCTTCGTTTTTATATGTAATTCCCATTTTATGGCTGAGTATTTAGAATTTATCCAATTTTGAGCGGTGTTGTCAATAATTGTTAAAATAATAATTGTTGATGATTGGTGATATAAATATGTGTTTAATCATATTTTGGTGATTGCTTTGAAATGAACTAGTATGCTGAGATTATAGGATTTGATTATGTGATTGAACTTCATAGTTGTTGACAACTGTTGCGGAATATGTTATATGATTGCCTTGCTGTGAATTGAGAGTGATGTTTTATCATATATGTGGTTTTGTTGGGCTGTTTGGAAACTGGAATTGATTATGATCATGTGGATGCATAAAGACATGATATAATTATGTGATTGAGAACTGCTTGGGCGAGGAATTATGCTGCCGAGTAGAGGTATTGCTAGCTTAGGCGAGGAATTGTGCCGCCAAGCTATGGATATAATTTTTGTTAAATTGTTTGAAAGGCTTTAATGGAATTTAAAAGTGGTTAAAAATGATAAGTGGGAAAGGTGAAATCAATTTATTGATGTGATTGACAGTGGCATATTTGGTGAAAATATGCTCTAAAAACTACATGTAACTTGATCCCTATTTAAAGGGGTATGTAGGCAGCTCAGTTTTATATTGAGTCCAGCTACACTTTAGTTAAACGATATATTTGTTTAAGTGTTGAGTTGTTTACTGAGACGTGGATTGGTCTGTTTGGGAATGTGTGCTGTTAGAATGAATACTGTTTAGGAATGTTTTTCCTTGTAAGTTTGTAATTATTTGCTTTTGAGGGATATCAGAGAAACAGACGAAATGCTGCAGAAATTTCTAATAAAAATTTCTAGCAATAGAGAAAATCTTTCGGTCTAGTGGTTTTATTGTTTTTGGAATAACGACTTAGCGGACTTAAACAACTGCTTAATGACTTAATAGCAATATTAAGTCATGAAAGCAGGATCCAGGTGAGTTGGGTCCTGTCAGCTTTATAATAATGTGAATTAGTATGTATTTCAGCTTACAAAGCCTAATTTGCTTGAAGCATAGTTTTCTAGAATAGTTTAAAAAGTCATCATCTAATTCATCAGAAAATATATTTGGCTCATACTCGCAACCTATGCTAGCTTCATCAATGCATTACATTGCTAATATGAGCCTAAATCTATTTTCCAATAATTTGGAGGATGAACTTTTTAAACTTTTCTAGACAACTATGTTTCAACTAAGGTCGAGTTATGGGATTGCTAAAATTTATTACACTGGTTTATATAATGTTTTTGGCCTTACCACACATCATATGTTGATGCACATTACACCAATTCTAACTACTCCCACAATGCAACAAAGACCAACAACCTTCTATATATTATAAGATGGTTGGGTCAAATAATTTGGATTAGGGCATATTTCTGAAGCAATATCTTCTTTCATATTGTATTGTTGAATGTATTGGAAGTAGTAGTGGGCAAAACTGGCTGAACCGGCCGAATTCGATATGGTCCGATCTGGTTAAATACAAGTGGCTAGTCCGGTTCGGTTAAGGATGATGTAAAAACTGACTAGGCCGGTTTGATAATCAGTTTTCATCAATATTTTTGCCGAACTGGACCGGTCTAACTCAGTATACTTAATATGTTGACACCTCACCATTTGAGATTAAATCTCAGCCATCAAAATTTATTTACCCCTCCCTCCCTAATCTCTCAGCAGGCTCTATCCTGAAATCGAAAGTCCTCACTGATTTTTCACCTCTCTCTCTGCCTATCTTTCTCCCTCTGTGACAAAGCACAACAGGTGGCGGCTATCCTGAATTTTAGCTGGCCCTAGCTATCCCGAAGCACAACCAGTGACTGCTATCCCGAGTCTCTGACGAACCCTTCGAGTAACCCTTTTTCTTCTTCATCTATCTTTTTTTTTTTTTTTTCTAAAATGTTCATCTAACATTAAAATGTAAAACCTGTTCATCTATTTTTTCAAACCTGTCTCCGACGGCACACCTCTGTCTCCAATGAACCATTCAGGAATCAATTTCAAACATGTTCATCTTTTTTTTTTGCTAAACTATTCATCTATCATTAATAGTTTAAAATTTTCATCAATTTTTGCTGAACTGTTCTTCAATTTCAAACCATTCAGATTATTAATTACTTTAGTTTAAAATGTTTAATGTTTCTAAAAAATTTTAACTATTACTATTAATATTTCAAGATCCTCACTAAACATCAAATAGCCAGACATCTATCACTATTAAAATTCTTTTGGTTTTGTTATTTTTCTTTTTGGTTATTTGAATTGATTGATTATCTTATTTATTATTATTTTTTTGTTTCTGCTCCAGCTGTGTTGATTTACTAACTGAAGTGAAGACTATAAAGTGCAAATAACTGGTAAATATTTTTCTTTCTTACATAGAATTTATTTTTTTTGCAAATAATTGTAGTGAAGTTAGGCTGTGAGATTGTTTGCTGCGGAGTTGTTTGATGTTTGTGTGTGCTTATGTTGCTGCGAAGTTGGGGGTTTGACATTGAGACCATGAATTTTTTTTTATTGCTATTTGTTTGTTATGAAGTTATGGTTAATGGTTATAAGCATGTTCTTGAAAATATATTCTATATACTTGCTGCTGTTTTTTTTTTTATTTTATAATATTCTATGCTGGGAGTGGGCAAAAACTTAATTGGACAAAATATCTAATTTTTGGATGTGTTTTTCAATTTTTTTGGATGTTTGTTTGTGAATATGTTTGATTGTTTTCAAATAGGTTGGAAGAAGATCATTTAGGTGAAATGAATGAAGTGGAAAAGTATTTTGATGGGCATACCACTAATGTTTACTCACCTCAAGTTGAGTCATTAGATAAAGGATTTGAAAATAAAGATAAGAAAGGTTATAGTTCTAATAGGAAATCATTTTTTTGGGAACATTTTTCATAAATGAAATCTAGTGATCCAAATAATCTTAGATATAAGTGTAGGCATTGTGGTGTAGATTATGCATGTGATACGAAGAGAAATGGAACTAGTACATTGAGGAACCATTTGATGAATCAATGCAAAAAAAAAAGCCTTTTGAGGAAAGATGATAAAAGACATAAAATATTGTCTTTTGAAAAGTCCCAAGTTGGTATGGGTGGAAATAGAAATTTGGTTGCTACTAATGCATTTAGTAGGGATGCATGTAGGAAAGCTTGTGCTGAAATGATTGTCATTGATGAATTGCCATTTAGTCATGTCGAGGGAGAAGGGTTTAGAAAGTTATGTCATGCTTTGAATCCTAAGTTTGATCCATCGTCTCGTAGAACCATTTCTAGAGACGTGTGGCAATTGTATATGGATGAGAAAAAAAAGTTGAAGAATGTGTTTTTGAAGAATAGGCAAAGGGTTTGTCTAACCACGGACACTTGGACTTCTATTCAAAATAATTGTTACATGTCTTTTATCGTTCACTTTATTGATATAATTGGATTGCATAAGCGAATTTTAAATTTTTGTGTTGTCCAAAATCATAGAGGTAAGACAATTGGTAAGGAAATTGAGAATTGTTTGATTGATTGGTACATTGAGAGGGTATTTACATTTATAGTTGACAATGTTTCTTCAAATGATGTAACAATTAATTATTTGAATAGAATATCAATGAATTGGAAAGAAAGTGTATTGGATGGTAAGTTTCTTCATGTTCGTTGTACTGCACACATCATTAACTTGATTGTCGGCTTTGGGTTGAAGGATATCCAAAACAACATTACTAGAATTCGCAATGCTATTAGGTATGTTAGATCTTCTCCTTCAAGGTTACGTACTTTTCAAGAATGTGTAGGAAAAGAGAAGATTGAATACAAAGGCAATGTGGTGTTAGATGTACCTACTAGGTGGAATTCCACATATTTGATGTTGAACTCAACTTTGAAGTTTCAGGCAGCTTTTGAAAGGATGGAAAGTGAGGATCAATAATTGTATCCGCACTACTTTAAAGATCATGAAAATGGACACAAAAGAATTGGACCACCTAGAAGTAAAGATTGGGAGAATGCATGGGTGTTTGTAAGATTTTTGAAAAGTTTTTGCGATGTTACATTGAAAGTGAGGTCTTCTTTGAGTGTCACTTCCACTATGTGCTTTCATGAGATTAGTTTCATGTATACTGATCTTCTTAAATGGAGTAAAAGTGAAAATGGGATGATGGCTGAAATGGCTACTCAAATGTTGAAAAAGTTTGACAAATATTGGGGAACACTTGAAAATGCTAACAAGATGTTGGTTATTGGAGTTGTGATTGATCCACGCCACAAGTTGGATTATGTTTCATTGATCTTTGAAAATGCTTATGGTTTGACAAGGTACAATCTTTAACTAAGGGTCTCAAAGACATTTTGTATTGCTTGTTTGAGTACTATAAGAAGAGTGGTACTAGACCTAGTAATATTTCAAGATCAACCATGTCGAATGAAATGAGATCATTAGCATAACAAAGTGTGGTGATGGGGGAGGATAGTGATGATAGTCGAAGATTGAGAAGTTTAAAGTTTCAAAAGATGCAAGTAGAGAAAACTGTTATGGAATTAAAATGTGAGGTGGATTGATATTTGTTGGATCCATTGGAGGATTTTTTGAATCCTAATTTTGATATTTTGTCCTGGTGAAAACTTAATTGGACAAAATATCCAATTTTGTCTAAAATTGAAACAGATGTATATGCAATTCTGGTTTCTACTGTGGCATCTGAATAAGCATTTAGTACTGAAGGTCATGTTCTTGATGAATATCGAAGCTCATTGGGAACAAAGATGGTGGAGGCTTTGGTTTTATCACAAAATTGGTTGCAAGTCATTCCGGTCCGTGTAGATCATCGAGTAGACATGCCAATGGATGATTTGTTATATTATGATAACATTGAATTTGGCAAAATTTTATACTTTTTATTTTTATATCTATAAGTTTCACATTTTGAATTTTTTCTTAGCTTCATGTAATATAACTTGTATTAATTGTTTGTTTGTTTAGGAGAAGCATGTGTAACAACAAAAGAAAATCTACCACCATTACCTCTAAGAAGACCACCATCAACAACAATGTCCAACATTTAAAGATTCAAGAAATTGATTAAGAGATGCCAAAAAATAAAAAACAATAGTTCTTCATTATTTTAGCTTTAATGATAATTTATTTTTATTTTGGATTGTTCTTAAATTAAGTTTTATATTTGGATGTTATTTTAATTTAGTATAATTTTGGTTCTTTTTGGACAATATTTTATTTAAGTTTCGATTGATTTTTATTTAAATTTTTATGTGGATTGTGTTTTATTTAAGTTTTTTACTTTCTATGTTTTGATGAATTTTTTTTAAATTATTACATTTGCTTTGGATTTTTTAATTTATAATTTTATTTTGTTGAATATTTATATTTGGTTTGATGTATTATGTTTTGATGGAATTTTTTTTTTTTTTGTATATTATTTGGTTTTTTGCAGCTAGTGGTCAGTATGTAGTTTTTAATAGAAACATCAAATCCAATATTCATTGAATTATAGTTGCTTACCAACATAGAATGATGGTGGTCTACCTAAAATCAATTTATAATGGGCTTTCTTAAAAAAAATGCTAATGGGCTGGTCTATATAAAAATAATTTATAATGGGCTTTCTTAAAAAAAGACTGCTAATAGGCTGACTGAATGACCCATTTTAATGAAGCCCAAACCGACTGAACTAGTAAAAAACTAATTGAAATTTCGATCCAATTTTTAATCGGTTTTTCTTCAAAAATTCAGTTTGTTCGGTTATGGCAACTTAAAAAACCAACCTGGTCAGTTTGGTTTTAAAACTAATCGAAAACTGAACAGCCCACCACTAATTGGAAGTACTCCCTTTTAGCTTCTTCTAATGATGAATATGAATTGTACATGTTCCCTTTTGATCCATTAACTTGTTCATGATATGGAGGCCATGAGTGTTATATTCCTTGTTTCGGCATCTAAAAACAACATACACCCTTTCACGAGCCATATCACTGTACATATAGAAATTAAAAAAGCATACATTAATAAACTGAAGATTCTATAAATGCAAGAAAACATAAATGCTTTGCCCATAAAAGACACTTATTTTTTACATGTAATATAAATATCAGAAAATGACATTTTATGGTTACTATGAATTCAAAAAGTAAAAGTGCATTACCAAATCAAAATTTCATAATGAATGAATGTTCAATATTTACTAAATTATTTGTTGTACCTGATTAGTTAAGTTGTCTTAAATTTACACCAACCACAAAAAGGTATTCAATAGACTTGTAAATAAAAGTATGAAACTGTCGTTTTCAACCTAGTTGACCTTCCCAAACCAATATTATTCTGTTATGACCACACCAGCAACAACAAGGAGTAAGAAACAAGAGTTAACACATTTTCATCAACTGAAGCATAGGTATGATATCATACATATAACATCCTTTGTAACTCACATTAGAAATTATACAGTTTATAGGAAAGCTCCAAATTTACACAAATACATTAATTTTTTCTCCCACAATATATATATATATATATATATATAATTTCGGTAACAAATGACATTTCAGTGCTTAACACTAAACTATTATAATGCTCCTAAACTGAAGACTTTTTTTTTTTTTTTTTGCATTTTAAGTTTTTGGAAGATATGCTATAAAACCACCATGATGATATGAAACAATACATAAAATTACCCAAACCACATATGTGAATTAAAAATGAAGCCAACCGAGAATTTATTTATTTTTAGGTATTTTTTTCCCTTGCTATCTGTTAAAAAACCATCGACATATAGATAACAAATAGAAAATAAGCCTTCTCCACAATCCGAACCATGAATAAACATGAAGCCAAACTTCTGTTTTTTAATTTTTGTTCAAGAAAAAATATTTTTATTTAGGTCTGTTAACAAACCTGAAACCTTGCAGGCCCAAAAATAAATACAAAAAAAAATGCAAATAGAACTTAAAAGAACCATGATTCTGTTGAAGTATTTTCTAATGAAAATTCTGTTATAAAATCACTATCATTTAAGAAAAATATACAAAAAATGTATACCCATACCTCCGGTCCATGAGAAAAAGTTCAGTGCCGATTTTTTATTCTGCTTTTTTTTCATATTAATAATATGTAAGAAATATAAGTTAAGGTGATTGAAATAGATATTACTCACTTTAAAAATTTTCTTTATAACCGCCATTATTTAGACTAAAACTAATAAAAAAGAACTTACCCAATCACCGAACAACCATGAAACATGATGATGAATTTTGTACCCAACGTTTGGTAAAGGAATTGTATTGTTACTAAAATCAAGTTATAGATAGATAATTTGAATAAACTTGTGTTTACTTTTGGAAATTTTTGGATTCATATAAGGATGAGCATGAAGTTTGGTGTTTGTGAAGAAATTGTTAGAGATGGAAGATAAGATAAGGTGAGAGAGCAACAGATGGTGGGGGTTTTGTAGAATGTTAGATTTACTTTGATGAGACTTAATAGGATAGATGCATGGCCCACATCTCATTTTCTATATAAACACTTAGAAAATTTAAAAGTAGTTTCAAACTTTAAATTTGGTATGTTCAATTTTTGAAATTTAAAACTTGGTGCATTCAAATTTTCAATGGGCAATGGATGGGTAAGAAATTTTTTGGGGACAAATTATAAATTACCATTATCAATTTTATTTTTGGGCATATTCTACATTACTAAATTAAACTTGCCAACATGGAATAATTCACTAAATTTATTTAAAGGGTAATGTATGCCTATGTTTTTTTATTGGCAGGTTATGGAAGACACCTAAAGCAATCCATTTCCATGTCGTACTAATACAAGAGAAGCGAATTGAGAATTCAGGAATGAGAGGATGTATGTATGCCTTTTTGACTACCGACGATATGATCAGTGAGGAATTTGATACTCTTGAAGAAGCTTCCAACATCTATAAAACATACTCGAAGATAATTAGATTTGGTTTATGTAAATTTCATATCAAGAGATATATCAATGGTGAAACTAGTAAACGTGTATGGGTATGTGCTAAGCAGGGTTACATAAATTTAGTGTGGTTGGATAATAGTAATAGACAATGTGAACCAAAGGCAATATCCAGAGAATGGTGTAAGGCTTCGTACGGTGCGGTTAGAAATTGTGTGATCAGTAAATGGAATATAACTAAATCTATCTCGGAACATTCACATCCTTTACTTTTAAGGCATAAGACACAATGTCTTTGATCTAATCGGCTTGTGGATGATTGTTGTTATACCCAAGCTAAAGCGATGGACAATGTTGACATTTGAACGAGTAGAATCATGGAGTACATGGTTGACTAGTCCGGTGGGTTTGAAAAGGTTGGATTCAAGCTTATTGATTTGCATACCAATTCACAAAAAAATGCAATATAGGCATACACGGAACTAATTCAAAGACCTTGATTACCCACTTCATGACAAAGGCAGAGATGGATGCTGGTTTATTTTAGAGGTACACAATTGACTATGAGAATAGACTAGTGAACATTTTTTGGGTAAACTTAATCAGAAGTTTCAATTATAGTTATTTCGGTGATGTAGTGGCATTTGACGCAACGTATAAAACAAAAGCTTATGGAAAGCCATTAGTAATGTTAGTGGGTGTCAACCATCACTAGCAAACATTTATTTTGGAATAGCTTTGATTGTAGACAAAACAGTTGATACTTATACATGAGTGCTGTAGACATTCCTTGATTAAATGAAGAACAAACACCCTCAGTCTATTGTCACTGATGAAGATAAAGCAATTCAGAAATCTATTTCTGTGGTATTTCGTAAAACCTGCCACCGGTTATTGAAGTGACATTTAAAGAGAAATGCTCAAGAAAACTTGCACGGTATGAATGTGGTTAGGGCCTATACCAGTCTTATGGTTGGTGAATATACTGCTACAAAGTTTGAAGTCCGTTGGACGCATATGGTTGACAATTTTTCTTTGCTCAATAATGCATGGGTGCAAATGATGCATGAAACTAGAACTCTTTGGGCCAAAACATTCATGAAGGGCTAATTTTTTGTGGATTTGCATAGCATACAAAGATGTGAGAGCATAGATGCGTATATGAAAAAATATTTGAAAGGTCAACATAAGTTATATAAATTCAAAATAACTATTGATAGGGCTATTTCGAGAATGAAGAATAAAGAGGTGACAGATGATGTTGACAGTTAATACAACACTATAGTCCTGTCTACGCATATTCAACAGATTGAGAAACACACAGCTTAAGTGTACATGAGTAGACTTTTTAAGAAGGTGCGGAGCCAAATTATAAAGTAATGCGGCTTAACATAAGTGACTACATGGACTATAGAGATAAGCACATATACACACTGACAAAGTTCATCATCCTAAAGTTCACTGAATGGTGTCATACGATTACAACCATAATCTTATAAAATGCTCATGCAATCTTTTTCGATGGCACCATAATTCCTTGTAGCTATATATTTTATGTAATGAAAGAGGATAATCTTTGAGCCATACCCAAGTCATTTATTCTCAAATGGTGGAGAAAAGATGCAAAGCTTGGGATAAATTGTAATGTTCAGATGTATGCATTGTCGAAGGATACGACAACATCCATTCGTTACGGCACCTTGATTTCCCATTGTAGTAGAGTATGTTTGTATGGATCATAGACCAAACAAGGATACATGGAGGCAAATCAAGATATAACATGGCTAACTAGTCGCTTTGAAGAATTGGTTATGGCGCATAACCAATCAGAATTGGGCATGGAAGATATAAAAGAGAAGAGACATGTTATACAGGAGGAACAAATGAGTCAAAAGAAAGACGATGCAGTATATGCAAAAAACCCAGTCACACAAATTGAACATGTGCCAAACAATTTGGCATGGACAATATTGCTTCTTATAACACTGGCCATTATGACGAGTCTTATGGTGGGGTTAGTGAGTTTGGGGTTAAATCTTCATAAACAAGACTTTACGAACAGGGTATTCATGCATAATGCAAGTCAATATAGTATAGCTATTGACTTTAGTCCCCCAAATACTTTCTACATGCCCAACTCATATGGATAATTGTGGTTTCTAGGTAATTAACTTTATTATGGGTGTATAGAAGCTTTTGTTTTAGGTATTTAACTTTATAGGCTATTGTAGCTTGATACTTGTGTTCTATTGTGTTTTACACATGGTGTACATAATGCTTGTTCAATTATGGCTGCGTTCTTATTAAGGAGAAAATTTTGCATTTATTAATTTTTTTAAATTTGGTTATTCCGCATATCAAGTATGCAATATTACCAAAAAAACCCATGGGTAGTTGTATTTTTCATACCTAACAAAGCTGTAAATGGAGGAGGTTCAACAATACTTGAAAGAATATTAGAAAATAAGTAATAAAATAATGAACTAGTGAATTATTGACACTTTGAAATATGTAAGTACAATGTAATTGAGCGAATGGGATATTAGGTGATAATTATTGTACTACTAATCGATCTTGGCGCTTTTTAAACTGTCAATATTTTTCTGCTTTTGCTAAGATTTGTTCCTTTAACAACAACTAGATACGAGATAGTGCTAGTCCATTATCTTATTTGTTAGTAACTGTAAATAAAAAAGGATTAGTAAGTATTTGCCAAGTGATAGCCATTCTTTAATTCATTAACTTAACTTATAGAATTTATCCTAGTGATTAACCCAAAAGTAAACTAAAAGCATCCCTTCCTCTCAATTTAAGAAAATGATAATTAACTCCCAAATTTCATTTACTTTTTTCAGAATACTACCCAAATAAATACAAAAAAATCAAAAATTTAAAAACAAAGGTCCCTTCAACACAAAACCACGAGAATACAGTAATCACACAATAGAAATCGTAAAGCCACATCCATTCCAAATAATTGTCCCCTCTTCATGTTTGCTTCATTTTAGTTGTATGTCTTTTCAATGCTTTAGAATATTTTCCAACCTTTGGATGCGGCTTATCAACAAGATCCACCACTTGCTTACAATGTTTTTGTGCAGCATGTGTCAACTCACCAAACTTAGTATTATAGCTCTCAAACAAGAGATCCATATCGATCCAACGTCCTTTCATTTACGAATCAAACTATGTTGAAAGACAAGTTTTAATTAACAAAAACTTGTGAACAAAAAAATTAAAATTAACCAGAAACAGATAAAATATAGTTATAATACTATAAACTCGTCGAATGTGAAGGACTCCATATACTTGATTACGTATAGGCCACAATCAGACCCATTGAATTTTGTGGTAATCTTGTCTGGTTTTTGAAAAGCCATGTCTGCAAACAAGGTATTGCATTTAAGAACTCGATGAATCTCTCTGGCTAGTAAAATATCTAATGCCTTCAACTGACAATATAACTCAAATAAAGGAGACAAGATATATTACATCCACAAATTATAAAATATTGTAATCATTAAAAATAGTAAAAGGATAAGGAATTTCATACAAGTTATCAAAGAATAAGTTGCAGTCTTTTGCTCACTAGGTTACATGTTACAGACAAGAGCGAGTCTCATATCTCCATTGTGGTCTCTTTGACATACACAATTAGTAAATACCAATGCTGCTCAATGTCGTTGATGGAGATGTAGATATATAAACAAATACGTTGCGGTTATAACCAAATTACATAGTGTGCTTATCACTATAGTTATAAATAGACAAAATTTAAAATTGAATATGCATATAACTCCACCACCCCCTGTAGATATTTTTTTAATGCTAGATTTTATTAAAATTTTGGGCAGCATTTCATTTGTTTATAGAACATTCCTCAAATACATATAATTACAAATCCTACAAGAAAACTCATTTCTAAACATAATCCAATTTACTTGCTTCGTTTCCACACAATAACCACAACTCAGTAATTGAAATGAACATTCAAATAAATACATCACTAACATTTTTCGTAACTGAACTCAATCTAAAATCTGAGCTGCTTACATACCTTTATTAATAGGGATCAAGCTACTTGTAGTTCTTAATACATATTCAAACCAAATATAACACTCATGGTACATTTTCAATTCACATGCCAACAACCATATGGAAACATTTATTTAAACAAATACAAATTACACATCAATATTCAAATTCTAAAATAATCAACTTGGCAAATATATGCTCTAAATAATTATCAAGAAGCTCAACCACATCAATAACTCCAAAGCACGTTTGGATAGTAAAAGTTATAACTAACATAAATTTCTCACTCACATTCAAACGGGTCATTTATACTTATAAATCTAACATCAATAAAAAAAATGCATAACTAGCATTTGATACATTCTTCATTAACAATATTTTAATCATTTCAAGTTTCATCAAAAACTTTCAAACCAATTAAAAATGTAATAACCATGTATTAAGAATATTTCAGTGAAAAGCCACAAGACATATATGTGAACTAATCATCATACAATGGGCATGTAATAACCATATATGAAGGACATCCTAGTGAAAAGCCACAAGACATATATATGAACCAATCATTATATACCGGACGGGTAAACTAACCATGAAACCATTTCGGTTAAAAGCCACATGACGTATATGTGAATTAATCATCATATATCGAGGGGGGGTAATAACCATTTCTGTGAAAAGTCACTGTCTCTTCATATATTCATAAACATATACATAATACCATATTTCAAGCAATTCCAGCTTGGCAGCATAAATCACCACCCAAGCATGAATATTAATCAACATCCCTACTTGGCGGCATACCACATCGCTTAAATAGACAACCTGGCGGCATAAACCATCACCCAAATAACAATTTGGCTGCATAACCCATCGCCCAAGTAAACAATCATCGCCCAATCTTGGCGGCATAGACCATCATAATATTCACATCTCACCCATCGTAAATCATCAATTCCATATTGTTCTCAATAAATATGAAATCCAATTACAGTCGCATCGATAAAAATAAAATCCACAATATATTTTCCAAACATACACATAAAATTTTAAAGCCAACTAGCGTAAGGGATACTCATCTAACCATTCATAAAATAAATCTTAAAAGCAAACTAACTCTCAAATACTACTTGCATTAACATATGCATTTATATGAAAATTCATATAAAAGCAAATTTAGAGAATCCAAGAAATTCATATACATATATGATATATATATATATATATCATTTCCCAACCAATTTAATAACCACATACTCAACTACAAAATTAGCTCATCTTGTAGCTAAAAGCCATTTAAAACATTCCACACTTTAAAAACCTCAAAGTAACTTACATTACCCAAAGTGCAGATTACCAATCCAAGTTACCTCACATCAACAACCAATCACAATTTCATAATTTCAAACAACCATAACATATAGGTGTTTATAAATATAGATTTTCCAAAAAGGTTAAAAAGGCACAAAATATTTAGTGACATATTTAAGTTTCGAATATGTATTCCAAGTCTTCAATTACCACATATCTCACAATAATCACATTTGGAACAAAAACTTGAAATACAAGACGGAAAAGTATGGTCATGGTTGAAAATGGATACTAGCTAATATGCCAACTCATTCTAAGATGTACTATAAGTATACACACATAGATACAAAATTGCTCAAGATCGAAAAGCTCATTCATGCCTTATTAACCATCAAGGCATATGAATGTCAACCACATGAAATAATACCAAAGTAAAATTTATTTCAAAATCACCAACTTGAATATATTAATTTGCGCATTAACCACAATTTCAAGAACAAGATCACCTTCACAGAAATCTGAAATCAAACATTCCATAATAATAAGTTCATAAGAATGAATACCATACCAAATATTTAGCAATTATCCACTCACATGCAACATAACTTTAAACGCGTAATTAATTTATATAATGTAGTATATAATTATATATAAAAATAAATTACATATATTTATATATGGATAAATTCCCACAAAGTTTTTAGAAATAACATAGTTAAATTAAAATGTCCAAATAGCAACCAATTCTACCTTCTCCCCAACATAGACAACGGTAACACCCCAGCGCAATTAAAATTCTAATTTCACATATCCAAAACACGAGCCAGCACTAGTTAAACATTTTTCTTCCTTATTCCACATACACGGTAAAAATAACATAAAAGTCTAACTTAGTGACTTATCATTTCTCAAGCAACTTCCATTATTGTATTCATACTAATACAATTAATATAATCCCAATCAAGGTCCAAAACATAAATTTTAAAACAAAAATCCATCAATTTCAATTAATCTAGAACCAAAATACAAATCAAATCGTGATTTCATATGCATACCCCAACTTAATATTACTCAAACATCAAATACATACTTACACTACAACCTATACACATTCAGTATATATACATAAATAAAGTCATAAATATTACATTCCTCATAGATAATTCAAATCCACAAACCATAATTGCCCTCAATGCACGAAATTCAATATTCGAATTAGCTCCTAACAGTCATTAGCAACTTAATTGCTTCAAGAATTATCATAAACGTTATACAATGACATTCTAATTTTCACAAATAACCCAAATCTAGCTCAAAATTAAGCAAATTTCAAATACTCAACAATTATATGCAAATTATATATCAAATTGAAGCTTGAGGAATATAGGATACAATAGTCAACTCAACTAGCCCAATTGTCACCGGTCATGGACGGAAATTGGCCCCGAACTCATAGTCAAAAAAGGCTTTCCGTATTTTGTTCAAACGAAAGAGAATTAAGTCAAATTGACAATTAAGTTGGGTTCCTAGGGTCAAAATTAGGAGGAAAATACTTGATCCTCTACCGGAATCTCACTGAAAACCGGCGATCGGAGACAAGAAAACTTACTGGATTTTTCATATTTTCTAGCAATCCAGGTGGTTCCATGGGCAGTTGCCGGTATAGTTAAGTAGAAGAGGTCGCGGGCTTCAAGTTGTGGGTGGTTGCCTGTCAGATCTGGTCAGACATCGGTCGTTGCCGGTAAAAAAAGGTGGGGCAGGGTTGGGGTCGTTTGCGCGAGAGAAACCAAGGGGGGCTAGAGGTAGGGGATGAGGGTATTTTTGTAGTTTTTCATTCTTTTAATTAACATCCTTTGCAAAATTACCAAAATGCCCCTCACACCATTTTAACCATAACTTCACGATCTTAGCTCTGAATCAAGGGTACTACTAGTCTACGGACTCGTATCGATGAGCTCTACATAATGGTATCACAGTTAAAGCCGAAATCTAAATGCCATAAAAAGTAAAAGTGGAACCCACACTTGGTCAACTAGTCAAACTTAATCAAAATTGAAAATTTTTGCTAAAATAAAGGGTGTAAAAATGTAAATTATCTAATGAACTACAATACAACATAAATCATATTGCTTGAATCATCCATAATTTAATTATAAGCATTTAGATACTAGATAGTTTATAGAATTATTAGAAATCACAAATGCTCAAAATATCATTAAAAAAAACTCCAAAACAATTCTTACATAATAAAAGTAAATCTTCATAACTAGGGCTCATTCCATAACCTTAATTATGAAGTTAGTTCATAATTGCAAAAAGAAAACACCATTGTTAATTCAAAAGACATGATTGAAACAAAGAAACAAAATAAAGAAAGAGTAAACGAAAAGAATGAAGCCACAGGTTTGATGTAGTCAAGCGATCTTCTAGCCTTCAATCTTCAATCCCAATCTTAATCTTCCTACAATTCACCTCAAAAATCTCTCAAAAGCTTTCTAAAATTGTCTCTAGAATTGTGTCTAAAAATTGTGTACAAAAGTGTGTATCGCATTGAATAATGAGGGGGCTATATATAGGGCCTTGAATACCTTCTTCTCTTTTTATTTTCAATGTGAAACTCTTACAAGATACCTATTTTAGCTTAATAAACGAGTTCTACGTTTTTAAATATGCTTGCTTCCCACAACTTTTTTTTTTCTTTCTAATTTTTTCTAGAAAGATTTGTAATTAGTCTAATTTATCCTTAAAGATAAATTAAAATATGTAACATGACATGTGCTTCATTAAAGATAAATTAAAATCTTTAGATCTCTCATTTAATCTTAGAATCAATCTTCATATGTCTTTTCATGCATCCACTTGTCACAATAATGACCTTTGAATTTTCTCTTTGATGCCCTAAAATCAATGGTGAAGATTAAAGCTTCTAAATTGTAAAAATGTCCCGGAATGCATAAGCTTTTGTACAGGTCCTATAATTAGAATTTTATTTTATTTTTGAAATCGTGGGACCCATGAAATTATTCTACATAGGTGAATCTTCATAGAATCTTCAAAAAAATCTTTTTAGAATCTTATAGAATCTTTATTTGTTTAAATCCAGATTTTGCCTCGGAATCCATTTTTGAAGTTGGTTTTCACCAAATTCTCATTCTTTCACCTACATTGTAAATTCAACACAAATAAACATTTTTCATAACAATGAGGCTGAATCAAACAAACAATAAGATCATAGAGTGGCATAAAATCATAAATATTGTAGGCTAACAAATATCACAAGCTTAAGATTTGCTAGTCTCTAGCAAAGAAGGAGAAACGAAATAACAATATAAACTTCTAACAACATAAATAAATAATTTGATGGGTGGCTCAAAGATTGCCTAATATGTCAACTCAATGGTAATTTCCAAAGAATCATGTAACTCAATACCTCATCTTCTATTCACAACATTTATTACTTTCAAAGTGTGTGTGTGAGAGATCAACTAATACATTCAATATCATTCACTTGAATAAAGCTACATTAATTAGAGATTGAAAATAAAGTTTGAACTTTCATATGCATGACATGATTAAATATTATCCACTAATGTAGACTAATGTATTGCTTTGAATCATTAGGGCCTTATAAGCTTGAATTGTGAAGTTAAAAAGGATAATGGTTAAAAGAAAGAAAAAAGAGAGGGAGATAATAAACAAAGAAATAATAAAGAATATAATGCTCATAATTTTGTTTTCTTTATAGAAATTCTCTTGTCCTCTTTCCATCCTTTAACTTCACAAAAAATTATAAATCAAACACTTTCATACTTCCTTATCTTTATTCTCTTTTATAAAGAACATAAATTTAAATGTTCTCTATAAGCCTTCATGTTCACAGGGATAGTTATATCATTACAATTTCTAGAATGAACATTAGAAGCAGGAAGTATTGAAACAACTCCCACAACATCAACATAAGACTTAGTTTTAGGCCATGTAAAAACTTATGGATCACCCATTGAAACCAAAGCCTACATTACATTAGTATTGAACTTAGAAGTCATAGGATCAGCCATTTTGGTAGCAACCAATGATGAGGTTGGCACAACACGTACTCTCTCACCTTTAGAAACCAACCCCACAATAAAAACCAAACCTTCCCTGTGAACCATAAATGTTGTCACGCCAAACAAAGCCTCCATAAACATGGAGTTGGTATCACTGCATGAGACGCCATATGTGAGCCTTCATGAACAACTTGAGACACATTCTCCGAAACCACAAAACCTTGCATCTGTTTTAATCCAAAAACTTCACGTTTCAAGGTTGCAACAAAAAAAAGAGTTAAACACTTCTGGTTGTGCAACATGAGTTTCAACCCCCACAACCATTGATCCACTAGCTGCTTGAACCGCAACAAAGCTCAATCCCTCACCTTGAACAACATGAGAATCATGCTCCATGCCAAGACTTTGCACACCTATTAAAGGAACATGTATGACCCATGCTTCTCTTCCATCGGACTCAATAGATAGTTAGTCGCGGACAATGAAGTTGAGCCAGTCAAAGAAGGTAGTGCTGCATCAAAGCCCTAAGATCGATCCATGCCATAATAACTAGGACTTATATCTTGCAATGAGCCAAAGCTCACATAAGATCTATCAATAATAAAACTTCAAAAATGCAACATTAGATGATTATTTTTTATGAATACCACATAAAAGTTCAAACAAATACAGACCATTAAAGGGAACAAAATTAAATACTTGCCATTTAGTATGCATTTACACTACAAATCAATAAACTAATATTAGATTAATAAAAATAAATATTTATAATCTACAATAAAGATACTTACTTTAAGAGCCATCATAATTTATTTGAGATGCCAAAATTCATATTTAAAAATTATTTTATACAATTACTATACATGCTATTATTTATATTTAAAAAAAAATTAAAATGCAAAGCTGCACATACATCTATTTTTTCAATACTTTTTTATTTATCAAATAAGAAAAATACCCACTATTCAATATAAATATAGAGATGATGGTAATTTTGATGTGAGATTAGAAAGTTAATTTGTTTTCATTGTTCCAAGAGTTTTATCTAAAAAAGAAAAGAAATAAAATAAGGGATTAACATATATTAGATTGTTTTTTCTTTTAATATTTGGGGTCTATGATAATTTGCTCTTCAATATTTAAAATTGGCGTTCATGCTTCTTATTAACTCTAAATATTGCTACAGTGCTTTTTACTATTATTTACCGAAAAACAATGTTGTTTTCTCTTCCATGTGCTTCTCACCTGCAACGTCAATATGAGCAGTCTTATTTTTCTCCATTTATTAGTTTTTCTCTAAAATAAAAATAAATTGAAAAATCTTGGTTTGTAGAAATGATTTCCGAATACAATCAATGTAGAAAAGTACCAAAAAATTGTTAAATCGAATAATCTTTTTTGCATAACAAAATTTTTCAATTTTTAAAATTCTCATTTTTTGTTTTAAATTTTTTTTTAAAAAAAAGAGAAAAATGAAATGAGAAAGACAAAAGTATTTGTGTTGGCATTACACATCACAAATGCATATAAAAAACTGTATTATTTAATAATTAATAATAATAAAGTGTACTATAATAATATTTAAAATTTATAAAAAATATGTCTATTAATTTTAAAAGTTCAAATTTAATTGTGGATCAAAAGTATGTACACAAACATATTACTGGAGCATTTAAGAGTGTAGTTCAGTGGTAGGAGTTAGCCGAACTTTTACACCTACGAGTACAGAAGTTGAGGTTCGAATCTTGGTAGCCCCATTTGAACTAAGTGCTCCTCTCCGCCCCTACTGTAAGAGAGGAATGGAGTTTTCAGTGACATTGGCTCCCCGTGTAGACTCCTATTAGGTTAAAAAGATGCCTGAATTTGACCAAATGCTTAAAAGAAATGAATGCCCTGTAAGAAAAATATATTTTGCGGAAGCATAAAATCAATAACCTACAAGAAAATATGTGACTGAATCATATGAAAAATAAAAAAAAAATACCTCGCAGACTTTCTGTATTTGATGCGTGGTATAATGATTCTACCGGATCTACAATCTGCACCTGGATCTATAGGCTATCACCAGATCTGCTACCGGATCTACCACCGGATCTGCTACTGGATCTACCACTGCTACTGGGATCTACCACCGGGTCTGCTAGATCTTCCAGGACTAATCTCAGGTAGTACAGCAGAGCGTGGACTCTATTGTATCTCAGGGAATAAAACCAAAATATTAGAGAATGAATATTTTCTCTAATATTTTCACTCGATGTTTTTTACGTATTCTCTCTGAATTAAAATTGAATCAGTTTGTTCTCTGGATTCTTTCTAATATTTGTACGTACAAATAATAGAAACCCAAACCAACTATTATTCTCAATTTAAAATTTAAAATAAAATCTTAACAGACTTAATCACTGCAATCTAGATTTTATCTTATCAATAATTTAATTATATCAGATAACAAATTATCTTATAATCAAATTTAAATTAAATTGAAATATAGAGAGAATTATCAAATAAGATAATATTTCAAGTGGGACCAAGATCATAAATCCAACAATCTTTCACTTGCTCTTGAGTCCTAACTTGAGTATAATCTCAAGTCCATGTAACTCAACCTTTGTGTTTTATATTCCTATTGCTGAGATGTGAGCTGTATCAGATATCCTGAGCTAGTCTGGGGATCTAATAGCTATTATTAATCAAGGCTCCTTATAGTTGTCAAACAACTATCTAATCTGGTGCTATTCCACTAAAAGCCCAGAGTTGAACTCCAAGAATAATAACAACAATATTAATATTATATCTCCCCTTTATAAAATATCAATAATTGAATGATAATATTTTCTGTCAATCAATCAATTATTTATACTCTTGACTTATTAGTTTCTCTAATAGATCAAATGCACTGGCCAGTGACTTCATTACATCCAAGTACTGAAACATATCAAGAGGATATTTCATACAAATTCCTTATTGTTTATTTCATAAACACTGGTAATTTAAACAATCACATTCCCAAGTCATCAAGATATTGGTCGTAAGTTAGACCTCACTTTTTGAAAACTCAAAGAACAATAATCATCTAAATACATATTTATAATAAACTCAGGATTAAGAGAAATAAAATAACCAAATATATCTTGAGATTTAATTACTTTTTACAGAAATTTAACCTTAATTAAATCTTACTTTGATCCTAATCAATGCAAACATAGTCAGCACCAATATTTTATAATAACCAAGATAAATTATTTCATAAAATATTGCAGTCTAAATAAAGCTCCCAACTTTATTCAACAACTGTGATCTCATTCATTGATTAAGATAACTTATGATCATATCTTCTGTGGACGTATCCACATGATCATATACTACATAATCAATCTGGAACTTATTCTTAAAATATTAGTGTGCACAAAAATTGAAAAAAATACCTCAATTTTATTTAAAACTAGAAAATAAATATTTATTTGTCTCGTTACAAAAAAAAAAAAACACAAATAAATACAAACTCCCACTTACTTTAAAGTAAATCTGGGACCCTCTTAACACCCATACATTCTACATGCTTCTGAAATATTTTCTCAGGTAGATACTTAGTAAAGGGGTCTGCTAAGTTTTCCTCAGATACTATTTTAGTAACCACTGTATCTCCTCTCTCGATGAAATCAAGGATTAAGTGGTACTTTCTTGCTATGTGTTTTTGCCTCTTATGATACCTAGGTTCTTTAGACTGTGCTACGGCCCCACTGTTATCACAGTAAAGGGTAATGGGCCGTTCTGCACCAGGTATCACTTGTAGGTCAATGAGGAATTTCTTAAGCCACACAGCTTCTTTTGCAACTTCAGATGCAGCCACATATTCAGCTTCAGTGGTGGAGTCAGCGACACATGTTTGCTTAATGCTCCTCCAACAAATGGCTCCTCCATTCATAGTAAACACATAACCCGAGGTAGATTTACTAGAGTTAATATCCCCTTGGAAATCTGAGTCTGTGAAACCAACAGTTTCTAAACTTCCACTAGAATACACCAACATATAGTCTCTCGTTCTTCTTAGATACTTGAGTATATGTTTCACTGCAGCCCAGTGGTACAATCCAGGATTACTTTGAAACCTACTTACAACTCCTACAGATAGCAGATGTCTGGCCTAGTACATAACATTGCATACATGAGACTACCTACTGCCGAAGCATAAGGTTTCTTACTCATGATATCTTTCTCTTCAGGAGTTTTTGGTGATTGTTCCTTAGAAAGATGGATTCCATGTCTGAAGGGTAAATATCCCCTATTGGATTTATTCATGTTAAACTTAGCACATATTTTATCAATATATGATGATTGAGATAGTGCCAACATCTTATTCTTTGGGTCTCTTAGAAGTTTGATTCCAAGAATATAGTTGGCTTCTCCTAAATCTTTCATGTCGAACTGCTTGTGTAGCCATTCCTTTACACCTGACAACACCTTTTTATCATTTCCAATCAATAAAATGTCATCAACGTAAAAGACTAGGAAAACTACTTTTTTACCTTGGATCCTTTTATAAACACAAGGTTCATCAGGACTTTTCTCAAAACCAATTGAAGTAATGGCTTGATCAAACCTAATGTTCCATGACCTGGATGCTTGCTTAAGTCCATAAATTGACCTTTGCAACTTGCATACCATGTGTTCTTGGCCTTTAGCTATAAACCCTTCTGGTTGCCGCATATAGATGTCCTCTTGTAAACTGTCATTTAAAAAGGCCGTTTTTACATCCATTTGCCAAATCTCATAATCGAGTTTTGCTGCTATGGCTAAAAGAATCTGGATAGATTTAAGCATGGCTACTGGCGAAAAAGTTTCTTCGTAATCTATCCCCTCTTTTTGGGTATAGCCTTTCGCCACCAATCTAGCTTTGAAGGTTTCTACCTTCCCATCTAATCCTCTTTTTCTTTTGTAGATCCACTTGCACCCTATAGGTTTTATCCTTTCGGGTGCTTCTACAAGAGACCAGACAGAGTTGGAATACATAGATTCCATCTCACGGTCCATGGCTTCCTGCCACTCCTGTGCATCCACATCTTCCAGTGCCTCATTATAATTAACAGGATCATCATCGCTATCAGTGATGACTTGGTAAGATTCGCCTAGCAAGATATATCTTGCTGGCTTGTGTCTTCCTCTCTCACTACGACGAAGTTGAACTGGTGGTGGTTGTGCAATTACAGGAGGATCCTGGACTATGTTTTGTGGTGGAAGTTGTACCGGTGGAGGTTCCACCTGTACCTGTTCTTGTTGTTCCACTGGTTCTACTTGTGTTTGTTCACCTTCGGGTACATTTTCCCCTTTTTGAACATACATAGGCATCAGTGGAGCAACAGGAAAAAATTGTTGTGATTCAGCTTGTTCTTCAGCTGAGGCAAGCTCCTTAAGAACTATTTTACTCTTGGGTTTGAAACTATTTATATAGTCTTCCTCTAAAAAAGTTGCATGTGTACTTACAAAAACTTTCTTATCTGAGGAACTATAAAAAAATCCACCTCTTGTTCCTTTAGGGTAACCTACAAACAAACACACTTCTGTACGAGATTCCAACTTATTCGGTTCCTTTCTTAAGACATGTGCAGGAGCACCCCAAATACGAATATGGTTTAAACTGGGCTTACGCCCTTTCCATAATTCTATTGGTGTCTTAGAAACAGATTTAGAAGGAACTAAGTTTAGAAGATACACTGCTGTTTCTAAGGCATATCCCCAAAATGAAATAGGTAAGGATGAGTAACTGAGCATAGATCTAGTCATATCTTGAAGAGTTCTATTTCTTCTTTCTGCAACTCCATTTTACTGGGGTGTTCCAGGGGCTGATAGTTGAGAAACTATCCCCTCTTGAGTCAAGTAAAACTTGAACTCTCCAGAAAGGTATTCACCACCTTGGTCAGACCGAAGTTCTTTGATATGGAATCCTAATTGCTTTTCTGCCTCAGACTTATACTCTCGAAATTTTGAGAAAGTTTCAGACTTTTGGCGCATTAGGTAAACATATCCATATCTTGAGTAATCGTCTATAAAAGTTACAAAATACTCATACCCTCCTCTGGCTTGAACATTTATTGGTCCGCATACATCAGTATGCACCAATTCCAATGGTTTGGTTGCACGATATCCCTTGGCCTTAAAGGGCCTTTTGGTCATTTTTCCTTCAAACAAGATTCACATACTGGTATAGGTTTAAAGGCTAGAGATTTTAAAATCTCACTTTTAACCAAACCGTGTATCCTGTTAGGATTAATATGACCTAATCGTAAATGCCAAAGGTATGTTTCATTTGAAACTTTCATTTTTTTGGCAACATGTATATGCTCATCGTCAACAGTTTCAAAATTATTAACATCATAGGACGTAGGACTTAAAAAATAAAGACCATTTCATAATTCACCAGAACAAATAATTGAAGTCGAACTTCTTATTAAAACTGAGGAATTAAACTGTACTGTTAAACCTTGTTCAAATAAACAACTAACAGAAACCAAATTCCTCTTAAAGTCTGTAACGAATAAACAGTCATATAAAATTAAAGTCCTATTATTAAAAAATAAATCAACTTGTCCTATTGCTTTAACAGAGACATATTCTCCGTTCCCAAGCCTCAAACTTCTTTGTCCTTCTCCCACCAAGCTAGTTTGTCTGAACCACTGCAAAGAGTAACAGATATGATTAGTGGCTCCTGAATCAATGATCCATTTATCATTATGATTCTCCACTAAACAATTTTCAATATAATTTAAATCACCCATACCTGGCTTTAGCTTAGGGCAATTCTGCTTCCAGTGGCCTTTTTCTCCACATTTGAAGCATTTGCCTTTAGGCTTCTTTGTTTCAGCAGTCTTGATAACTGGTACCACTGCCTTTTTTTTCTTTTTACTCTTGTTCTTGTTACCGACTTGAGGTTTTCCCTTGGTCTTAACAGAACTCTGAGTAAAATGAACACTGCCAAATCTTGAAAGAGACTCTTCAACACTCTGAAGCTCATGCATCAGCTCTACAAGAGTCAAATTCAGCTTGTTCATGTCGTAGTTCATTTTGAACTGACTGAAGCGCTCAGGCAAAGAATTTAGGATCAAATCGATTTGGGACCTTTGATCCAGCTTGATCCTCATAACCTCGACTTGACTAAGGTTTGCCATCATTTTCAGATAATGATCCCGCACATTTCCTCCAGTCATCCGTGTGTTCGTTAGAGCCCCCAAAGCAGATTGCCTCAAAGCAGAGTTTGATTCAGCAAACATTCCATCAAGAGCCTGAAACATTGCTGCTCCACTCTTGAAATTTCTGATATGAGGCAGCAAATGTTTAGCTATACTGGCCTGGATATAGCAGCGAACTGCATTATCAGCCTCTTGCCAGTTGGTATAATCCTTCTTCACTTGAGCCTCTGCATCTGTTGCGGGTACGGTAGGTTTAGGGGTGGAAAGGACATATTTGACTTTTTCATATTCCAGCACAATGAACAAATTAGTTTTCCAATCGCTGTAATTATTTCCATCCATAGGTTTTTGGCTCAAAATCACAGCTAGAGGGTTAAAAGTTGCCATTTTTCTGAAAAAATTTGCACACTTATATTAAAAGAAAGTAAAACTCAATAAACATATTTTTAATTAATCCCAAAATAAATAAATTATGCTTATTGAAAAAACAATAATTTAGTTTCTATTATAAACGCTTACGTTGGACAAAACATTTACAATAAACTAAAATTGAACATGAAATAGAAAAAATGTCCTACTAGGTCAGTTCTCAAGAAAGATTGACGTGTCACAAACGGACGTACTTAAATCCCAACCTTCTTAGACAGAACCTTCCCAGACAACACTTTTAAATTCCAATCAAATTGATTCTGTCTAATTTAGACTATCAACCATTGTTTTTAAATAACTTTGGGCCTTTGATAAAATTAACATAGCCTCGTTGGGAGGATAATAATTTGACCAAGTTTGAATGTTAAAACCATTGTTTAATTTTCAAAATCATCTTTAATATCCAAGAATTGTCGACGTTGGGCCGAACAACTTTATTAAAATTTTGAAAATTATTAAGGTCCAATCCAATAAAATCCGACCACGTTTATCCGTTGGGGCATCACATGATCATTTTATTATTGGACCCACAATGGAGCCCTTAGGTTTTTTTTTTTTTTTTTTTTTTTTCTTTTATAAAAACCTTCATCCATTCAATATTTTTTAAAACATATTGGGATTTTGATTTTCCAAATTTTTATTTGAAAATAACAATAATAATTATTAATCTAGATACAAAATCATAATAATTATTATGCACATGTAATTGATGCAAATTAATATGGCACCACCTAGTCTATATGACATGTTATCATATAAAATATTAATAGCATATAATTAAACCATTCCTAAAATAAATAAATAAATAATCAACTTTAATCCATGGTACCTAGAAAAAAAAATATTACAAGCCCAAAAAAGAAAAACAAAATCTGGCCCAATCCAACAATCTGATCATTTCTTTCTCTTTAATGGTCTTGCAAGTCCAAAGACTGTGGGCCAAGCTGAAAAAACTGGTCATCTAGGGTTTAAGCCCAAAGACAAAAATTCAAACCAGTCTAACACTAACTTCCGCCGCCAAAAACATCACCAACCTCCGTAAAAATGTCCGATCGCCGTGAAATTTTACAGGCAGTTTAAGCATCCACAGAGGAAGCAAATACCAAAATTTCAGGGCGATCCAACGATTAACGCGCCCGCACGCGCCCCAAGAAGACAGGAAAGTGATTTCCACTCTCAGACACTTCTCGTAGCGCGTGTAAGCGCGTACGGTGGTTTCCGGCGACCTGTTATCATCCGGCGTCGTCGCCTCTGTGTCTACTTTCTGTTCATGGTGTTCTCTGGCCAAAAATCCTTGTTATTTTCCGTCAGTTGTCCAAACAGCGAATGTCGCGCAGTATTACAAGTTTGTATTTTTACAAATTTACATAATATAAAATAAAACTTAAATAAAATAAAAATCAGGGAGGAAACCTGATATTTGATCAGCCGCCCTGTTACAAACCCAATGAAAAAATACAACCAAACATCTAACCATAGATTAAAGCTACAACCATTCATCAATATAATATCAATTATGAAAAAATTATAATTAATATTATAGCATACATGATCCAACAAATATAGATCCTAGGTGCCATATATCTAAACATACATCATAACATACTTCATAATCTAAATTCAACATATAAACTTATGGGAAGCTCTGATACCAATTGTATGAAAAATATATTTTGCGGAAGCATAAAATCAATAACCCACAAGAAAATATGTGACTGAATCATATGAAAAATAAAACAAAATACCTCGCAGGCTTTCTGTATTTGATGCATGGTATAATGATTCTACCGGATCTACGATCTGCACCTGGATCTACAGGCTATCACCAGATCTGCTACCGGATCTACCACCGGATCTGCTACTGGATCTACCACTGCTATTAGGATCTACCACCGGATCTGCTAGATCTTCCAGGACTAATATCAGGTAGTACAGCAGAGCGTGGTTTCTATTGTATCTCAGAGAATAAAACCAAAATATTAGAGAATGAATATTTTCTCTAATATTTTCACTAGATGTTTTTTACGTATTCTCTCTGAATTAAAATTAAATCAGTTTGTTCTCTGGATTCTTTCTAATATTTGTACGTACAAATAATAGAAACCCAAACCAACTATTATTCTCAATTTAAAATTTAAAATTTAAAATAAAATCTTAACAGACTTAATCACTGCTATCTAGATTTTATCTTATCAATAATTTAATTATATCAGATAACAAATTATCTTATNTCTCAGAGAATAAAACCAAAATATTAGAGAATGAATATTTTCTCTAATATTTTCACTAGATGTTTTTTACGTATTCTCTCTGAATTAAAATTAAATCAGTTTGTTCTCTAGATTCTTTCTAATATTTGTACGTACAAATAATAGAAACCCAAACCAACTATTATTCTCAATTTAAAATTTAAAATTTAAAATAAAATCTTAACAGACTTAATCACTGCTATCTAGATTTTATCTTATCAATAATTTAATTATATCAGATAACAAATTATCTTATAATCAAATTTAAATTAAATTGAAATATAGAGAGAATTATCAAATAAGATAATATCTCAAGTGGGACCAAGATCATAAATCCAACATGCCCACCTCCCATGAGCTTAAGCTTTTGGGAAAAGTGAAAATTCAACTTGGTATCAGAGCCTAGAAGTCTTGGGTTCCAAACTCAACAACTCCATCTAGAAAAATTAAAAACACATGTAAAGATTCAAATGAACCCAAAAATTATCAGACCTACATATGAGAATGAGTGTTAGAGAAAATGCTTAAAAGAAATGAATACCCACCTCCCATCAGCTTGAACAGGTAAATTTTTTTATTTTTTTTCATCCAAAAAAACAAACATATTACTGGAGTACATATTTTATTTATTTATTTTCTAGATTATAAATCAAAATATTATTTGATTTTATCAAATTGTGGCAAAAGATAAGGCCAGCACTTAACGCCGTTCCCACAATGATCTTTTTCAATCGTCTTCTTCTTCCGGCGAATTGTTCAATGACCAGACTAATTCCCATCGATCAAGACCACAACTACCACTTTCTTCCTTTAAATCCGACAAGTTCTGGAGGTACTCGAGCGATTGCTGCTCTTGGTATTCGTTTCCTTTTTTCCTCTGTCACAAAGAGGAAGAGACTCGCATTTGAACCCTCTTGACGATAGCCTGCCGTTGATTGGAGACCATCGTCTAGAGCTTCTTCAGCACAAATTTCTGATTCGAGTTTTGGGACAAATTTCTTCGGCTGGTAAGTTTTTGAGCCCTCGATTCTAATCTAGTCTTTACTACGTATTTTGTGTTTAGTTTCATAATTCGTGTTAATTTCTTTCTTAGAACAATATTTATAGGGTTTATCTTGTTTCTGATTTGCAAAGTTATTTTATTTCGTTTTATTTTTTGTTTTCTCCGCAATTTCCACTTTTGCCTCCTTCGTACTAGTGGCTTAGCTGCATTTAGTTTCCCTTTCTAACCGTTTGACCATGGTGAGGGACCATTTTGGTTTTTGGGTTGAATTTTGTTTGTCAGACTAATTTATCTGTCGCCTAAGAGTTTTTAAGTATTTGTTGAATCTGCTGGTGGCACATAGTTGGAAAATGATATGGATGAGTATTTCCATGTTGAAGTCAATTCTTCTATAACTTGTGCTCTTGTGTATGTGTTCTTGATTTTTATTTTTTTATTTTTTTTAGCAGAATGAAACTACTATGGTAATGGTAATACTTTCTCCTTATAAGTGTTGGAATTTTTTTTCCATCTTCTACTAAAACACATGTTCAAGGGGAAATCTAATACTAGATTTTTTTTTCTTCTTTTATTTTTTTTTTGGTGAATGATAGTAGATATTTTTTTTTTGGGTATGTATTCTTCTGTTACTTTAAAGGAAAGACTGCCATGTATCAGACTATGTAGCACAGTTGATGAAAGCTCAAAGTTTGATAACTTAGTTTTGTTGTCGAGTATGCAAGATAAAGACCAACCAATATATTGCAGCTGATCCTCTTTTTAAGTTATTATAATACATAGTTCAGCCATTGATCTTGTTAAGGCGTTCTTTCTATTTTTATTGGTATTTATATGTTTAAGAAAAGTTTATTTCTGTTATTTTTTTTTTCNTTTTTCTTCTTTTATTTTTTTTTTTGGTGAATGATAGTAGATATTTTTTTTTTGGGTATGTATTCTTCTGTTACTTTAAAGGAAAGACTGCCATGTATCAGACTATGTAGCACAGTTGATGAAAGCTCAAAGTTTGATAACTTAGTTTTGTTGTCGAGTATGCAAGATAAAGACCAACCAATATATTGCAGCTGATCCTCTTTTTAAGTTTTTATAATACATAGTTCAGCCATTGATCTTGTTAAGGCGTTCTTTCTATTTTTATTGGTATTTATATGTTTAAGAAAAGTTTATTTCTGTTATTTTTTTTTTCTTGCATTACTACTTGTCACGATTTCCTCTGATCAAGGCTTTCTACTTCAGCTTCTTTTCTATGATTTTGGCCATTTTTTTTTATCATTTCAACAAGTAGGTTCAGTCATGATTGTGTTTTCTTGCTATATGTTCTAATATTTGTGCTTAGCCACAAATCTCTTTTAGCAAATGTGTTTTAACTTTTAATTTAGCTTTTCTCATACAGTTTTTGCAAACAATTCCTTGCTTTTTTCATATTATTTTGCCTTTGTTTTTAGTCATGATATTCATAATATCACAAACCTATCTTCTCTTGTTAAATGTTGTTTGTGCAATATATTGAGTATGTATTGATGGGTAGTTAGTCATTTTTCAAGAACAAAAATACAGTTTTTATTTTTAATTTTAATTTTTTTTTATTTTATAAATTTTTTAAAAAAAAGAAAGAAAAAGAAAATGTACAATCTCAGTGGCTCTCAATTGTTCTAATTACGTTCAACAGTTTCTATACAAGGAACCACACAATGGTCAACATAGTAAATTCTCTGAATAGTGCATACCAGGATTATGTTGCTTCAGCAGCTAATGTGCTTGAAGCTCAGGAGATTTCTGGTGGTCAGAAAACAATAGCCACAGATGCTGCTCTTGAAAATTTTAAGCGGAAGTGGGAATTGTTCAGAGTAGCTTGTGATCAAGCAGAGGAGTTTGTGGAGTCTGTGAAGCAAAGAATAGGCTCTAAATGCTTGGTGGATGAGGCATCTGGTTCAGTGGCTGGGAAGTCCGGGCAGAATTCCTTAGCTGGTCTCCCACCAATCAGTGCTGTTCGGTTGGAGCAGATGAGTAAAGCTGTTTGATGGCTTATGATAGAGCTGCAACATGGTTCTGGAAATTCAGGTGAAGCACATTCCCTTGCGTCAGCTCCTTTTGATGCTAGATTCTCTGAAGATTCAGCTCATTATGTTTGAATTTAATGCCATTACCATGATCTCTGTGGAAGATTCATTTCTTATCCTTGATATAATTGTCCTGCTTGCTTTTCGCTGTAGGAAACCATTGTCCCTTCTGCATTTGATGATTGAAATTTAGCATCTAGGTCTCCCTAAGAAAATAGAGCTAGAAAAAGAAGAAATAGAATTTTTAGGATTAACGTTAACTAAATCAGGAATTAAACTTCAATAACATATAGTTAGCAAAATTAGAGATTTTCCAGAACAAATAAAAAACAATTACAGAGTTTCTTAGGTATATTAAACTATGGAAGACAATTTATTAAAAATCTTTCTAAAACAGAAAGACCGTTATTAGAAAAATTAAAGAAAGATAAAATGTTCTTCTGGACTCAAGAAGATATATATTTAATTAAACAAATTAAATATGAAATTAATAATATTCTTACTGTTTATTTTTCGACGCAAGGAAAATTATTGGTACTTGAAACATATGCTAGTAATGAATATTGGAGAGCAGTATTAAAAGCTAATACTGTTAATGAAGAACAAATATGTGGATATAATTTAAGAAAATTTAAATCAAATGAATTGAAATATATCACATTTGAAAAAGAACTCTTAGCTATAAAAAAATGGGATTAACAGATTTCACATTTTTCTAGCACCAAAAAAATTTGTGATAAGAACAGATAATCAATCTGTAAAAGATTTTCAAAGATCTAAAAAATGTGGAAAAAATTCTAGAAGAATCAGATGGTATAATTACATTACTCAATATTCTATTGAAATTCAGCATATAAAAAGTAATACTAATTTTATAGCTGATTTTTTTAGCAGGAATCATGAGTAACTCAAACTGTGTTACAATTAATAAAGGAAAATCTAAACAGGATACTAAGAAAAGTCTAAGGCATGGACCAGTATAATTTCAAACTCTAAACTAGAGTATGCTTCTCGTCCAGTTATGATCTATCTTCTATTCATTTCACCATCATATTTTGCTCAAAATCCTTGGCAAACACCCTTGCCATATAACAAAATTCTTAAAAAATCTGAGACATTTTTACAAAAGAAAAAGAATCAAAAGCTAAACATGTATATGATTTCTTCAATCCACGACTTGACTAAAAAATATATGATATTATAGATAACATATGGAAAAGCCATTTGTTAGAAAATAGAACTTTGTTTTGGAAAAATATGGGAAAGTTAGCTAATGAGTTGTTAGAAAAACAACAATAAGAAAACAAGTTAAATCAACTTGTTCTCAAGTCTATTAAATCACCAACTCAAAATATTCTGCATAATAAAGAATTATTAGGAAATTTGATTCAAATTTATGAGATGATTGAGCATCAACCAAGTGACTCCACATATGAGAAAATTAAAAGAATTCTCTTATATGAAAAAGCAAAAGATCTATTTCTTGATAATTTTAATCATATTAAGCAAGGAATCCTTAAAGAACAACTTTATGAGATTCCACAATGGTTTGTTGAACATCAAAGAATCTACTTATTTATCTAAATATGATAATTTAAGGATATGTTATTATATTAATTATGACCCCTGGGATATAAAATGCATCGAATGAAGATTAATTGGAGAAAGAGTTTTTCAAAGTACTGATTGGAAACAGCTAAAACAGCTACCCATGTTTATTAAAGTTATGTTATATTATATAATTAAAGATCAAAGATATTTGAAATATTATATTTTTGAAATATCAAGTACTATAGGTTATAGAGAAAGAGAAAAATTATTTCAGCCATATCAAATTTGGTTTCTTTGAGAGTCAAATGAAAGAGATTTTCTTGGAAATGACCTTTGGGGTAAATGATCAGAAAAGGTCCAAACTGCCATCAATAATCATAACTTTGAAGATTTTTATATAAAATTTCTATATGAATTCCGTTCTTCAGTATCATGTCATCAGGTCACTCATGAGGATGATCCTTATATACGAGTTACTGATGGAAAAAGAATTTTCAATACCTATTTGATAAGTGATTACAAGATGAATTATCAACAAAAGTTGATGCTGAAGATTTACTTATGAGATTAGTAAGACTAGAAACAGACTTGGATATTCCAACATAATATCTAGATGATGTCCAAGAATTGATAGAAAAAGATTTGTTAATAGAATCATCTGGAGACAACTACAGTGCTGACTCAAATGAAGTCTATAATATTAAAAATATGATGGAAGCATAAGGAATCTACTTTCCAAAAAGGATAAAGATGAGAATATTTTATCGAAAAACTACTTTATTAAAGTCACTTTAATAAAATTTACTTTAGTAAAAGCTATTTTTTCAAAGATAAGGATAAGAAATGATAAGGATAAGGTTGCTGAGGTGGCTACTTCCAGAAAGGACCAATGCTGCTACTTTTTTTTTTTCTCTATATATAGCTAGTTATATGTAATGAAAAACTCAGATTGCAAGACCTTTGTAATTCATTTGTAACCTTCCATCATCTAGCTATACTACCTCTTTTGTAATTTTCTTCTCCTCTCCTCTTTCACTTTTTTACCTCTTTTGTAACTTTTTTCTCAGGTTTTCTTGGTAACTCTCTCAGATTTTTTTAGATTTTCTTAGAAGAGAAGATATGATAGACCAAGGCTACTTTCTCTCTACTATTCATATTGAAATTACGTGATATTAAATAGAGAATTTTGTAGAATTTTGGATGATGAAAATAGAAATATAGACATAGGATATGTTTTATCAAAATTAAAATTACACAATATTAGAGAAATAAAAAATTTTTCTAAGAAATTTCAACATTATTATCATTTGTTAGATGTAGAAGATAGTAAAATTTGGCTTACTCAATATTTTCATAAACTACCACCACTTTGGGATGAAATATGCAATACAGAATACCCTGATTATTTAAAAGCAAAAGCGGCTAAACAAGTTAAAAATAAATTAGGTTATAGTTATTGTACAAAATTGTTAAAAAATCAATATGAATTTGATCTTTTAATTGGAGAGGAGAAAGTTACAAACGAGGTAATATAGCTACAGAGGATTAATATGAATAGTAAAGAGAAAGTAACCTTGGTCCATCGTATCTTCTCTTATGAGAAAATCTAAGAAAATCTGATAAAGTTATCAAGAAAACTTGAGAAAAAAGTTATAAAAGATGTAAAAAAGTGAAAGAGGAGAGGAGAAGAAAGTTACAAAAGAGGTGGATGATGGAAGGTTATAAAGGAATTACAAGGTTCATACAATCTGAGTTTTTCATTACATGTAACTAGCTATATATAGAGAGAAAAAGTAGCCTTGGTCTTTTTTGGAAGTAGCCACCTCAGCAACCTTTGTCCTTTCTTATCTTTATCTTTGAAAAAATAGCTTTTACTAAAGTAACTTTAGTAAATTAGCTTTTATTAAAGTGACTTTATTAAAGTAGCTTTTCGATAAATATTTTCTCATCCTAATCCTTTTTGGATAGTAGATTCCTTATGCTTCCATCATATTTTAATATTATAGACTTCATTTGAGTCAGCACTGTAGTTGTCTCCAGATGATTCTGCTAACAAATCTTCTTCTATTAAGTCTGTTTCTAGTCTTACTGAATCTTCAGCATCAACTTTTTGTTGATAATCCATATTATAATCACTTCTCAAGTAGGTAATGAAAATTCTTCTTCCATTAGTAACTCGAATATAAAAATCATCCTCATGCGTGACTTGATGACATGATGCTGAAGAATGGAATTCATAAAGACTTTTTATATAAAAATCTGTTTGTTTTTTTTTATCTAACTCTCTTAGTTGAATTTGTAAGATTTTAGTTCATCTTTTTCATTTTTTGTTTTATTATGATTGTTTTTTTTCCCCTAGACAAATGGAGTTTAGGAATGAAATGCAGAGGGCTTATTGTTGCATTGCTCAAGTAAGTTGTAAATATTTTAGCTTTGTCAAAACAAATTTGGTTGTGCATAAAAATAATTTCGGTATATTTTAATATAGTATTGTTCTGCCACTTTCCATTTACTTGTAATTGCCACCGAGTTACAAGTTAGTTGATACACCTCTTAGTTGACAAAAACATCTATGGATTAAAATATGATTTGTGCACATTTTAGGAGGTTATTGGATAAACTTGATTATTTATATTTATGATTCATGCCATACATTTCCCTTCGAGCTTGAATTTGAGGCTTGTGTAGAGTGTGAATCTTGTGCTCCTACTCCTAGGGCATATTCTTCATTTTATTGTCAGGATATTCTACTTTGTGCTGGGAATAGCTTGTGTAGCTGAAAGCTATTTTATTTCTAGTGGCTTCCTGAAGAAATACAAATTGTTAAATTTGGGCAAGCTACGATACTTGGCCATTGTTATAGAAAGTGAAGAAGCATACCAAACTTTACAAGTTATTGAGCTTTTAGGGTGGCTGGGAGCTATTGGTGTGAAAAATATGTGCCTGTATGATAAAGAAAGTAAGGACCCTTGTTGAAACTGATTGATGATTGAAATATTTCATCTATTGGTATTAACAATTTTTTTATGTACATTGGGATCTTGTTACATAATATGACTTCGACATCTGATGTCATTATAAAAAAAAAAGAAGCTTTTTGTGACGAAAGTCATTGTGACGGTCACTTAACCGTCATATAAATAGGGCATATAGTGACGGACATATCTGGATTGGCATATCGGTCATATTTGGATATATTGTTAATTGTGACAGTCATTTTGTCACAATTAAACCTAACATTCAGGTAAGGCTGCACATTTTGACTGGAAAATTTTGGAGGGAAATTTTCCTCCCATACAATTAGCATAACTATTACGGAATTTTAAACATTTGCATCACAATTGCTAACTCAATTTATTAAAAATATGTTTAAAATTTCCTTCACGCTCATAGGACAAGTGTCATGTGTCATCATTAATGGCAATTTTGAAATTTTTTCCATGCATAAACAACGTCTCCTTAAAGAAATTTAATTAAGTCGATATTCAGCCCAAGTAAAACGCTACATTTTCAATTTGCGGATGAACTTTGCCTAGGTAGCTTCGTGTTCGGCACTTCAACTTTCAATTGCAGGGGGTTTTGGTTCTCGGAGATGAAAAGTCATCACAGAAATGGCGGTTCGTTGGCTTGCCGTAGAGAGTTTGTTGTGAAGTCTGAAGTCTAACTCAGCGTCCAGTAGTGCTGATTATCCCCCTATTTTTCATCATCCTTTCAATCGCAGGTAAGGTATTTGTGCATTTGGGATTTTAGGATTTAGGAAATCAATAGTTGCAGCAAGTTGGAACTATTGATTATTTTCTTCTATTTTCGGTCTTGATTATTTCTATTTGCTTCAATTGTACATGCGGTGGAGGTAACTTAACTCAGTTGTTAGAGAATTTTAATTTTGAATTCTTGAACGCATTGATAGTTTTATTTTTTTTTTGAATTTTAAATTCTTGTACCAATTGAACAAGAAACAAAAGCATTTCTTCTCTTCGAATGTCTTGCCCTTCCAATTCTTAAACTCTTTTGGAAAAATTTTTAGCTCAGAAAATTTGTAGCCAAGTTAGCTCTAGTGTAATTCCTCCACTTGCATATTCAATGGGCTTTGAACGCAAAACAATGCATTCCCTGAAACAATTTTTATTCTTCTTTTGACGTAAATGCTTCCACATTAATATAAAGTGTCATAATATAGCATGTAACATCAGTTGATTCCCAATCTAGACCGTCAAAAAAAGGACAATAAGGTGTGAATGCTTGTCCATTTCATTCCAAGGCAAGTAAATGGAATATTAATTAATTGAAAATCAGCTTATTATATAGCTTATTTCCTAGCCATCCAATTGTAGTTCAAACTTCAAACTCAAGTTTCATACAAATTACTGTAAATAACTTGGATTTTGCATTGTCAATCTTCATTAAGTTAGCTACAACAACAACATACTAGACCACTTGATGGTTAGTGGACCATTAAAATTAGAAGAAAGACTTTGACAACCACTTGATGTTAACAGAAACCTTTATCCAGAAATTTCAATTTGACAAGTTTTTTTGTTGAGGAGAAGGTGGATGCCGAGTTTACTGCATCATGTAATGCGCTTGGTTCTTTATTTATTATTGTATTTGACTGGTGCTTCAAGAATCTGTGTTAATATTTGGGGGATAATCCTCATGTTGTGTGTATAATAAAAAGATTCATTTTCTCTTCATAACAGGGGGCCACATTCTAAGTTCATTGAATAGCATGGTTTAGGGTCTATTTTTTTCACATTGTTCCGTCTGAGATATGTCCATTATTGTCTCTCCAAATTATGTGGCTTTTTTTATATCTCTTAGAATGTTTTTTGAATGATAGTGAATCGTTTTTATAGGATGGTTGTGTTTTGTGGAATGTCTCCAAATTTGGGGCTAACTTATGTTTTCAATTAGCTAAGTAGCAAGTGAGCCTTGTATTGGAAGACCTTTTTCTTCATAGGATCTTCATGAATGATAGTGTTAGTACCCAAAAGGGATTTTGTTATTGATTAGAAATTAGAGCTGAATGATTTTTTTTTCCCATTTTTTTTTTCTTTATAAAAAATGAAAATTGTCACAGCAGCAGAAGAATTCTCAGATATGCACTCAAGGATGTGTTCAATCAGTGAAGTTGAAAAGAATTTATCATGTGTTTGACAATTTTTTGTTGCATGTCTCAAGTGTGTTTGAGTTTGTGTATGTTATCAAGTTTTTATTACAATTAATCAAAATTTATAAGAATTAACAAGGATGTATTACATTAGTGAAGTTGATATATCCGAAAGCTCCATCTGAAGCAATAGCATATAATTTATGTATTAGAACTTTGCACTTGTGATCTATTAATGATATGGAAATATCTCAAGCAATAGCTATGTGCTTGCATGTTACTGCCCAGTTGTTGCAAGCCCCAACTAATGATAGTGGCTGCAGTAATTTAACTCTAATACTTATTTCCAGGTATAGGAAAGTACAACATCCTCTTTCTTCATATCTTTAACTATGCATACATATGTAAAGTGGTCTAAGTGTGAATTTATATAGCTGCATATAATTGGACTTCTCCTACTATCTTTTAGGGTGAATTTGCTTGGGATATGAAATGAATTAGCAGTCAAATTAAAAGTGCTAACTTGGTTTTTTTTTTTTCCCTGCGATAGTGTTGTATTTTTTTGGTCCTGATCATATTCTTGGTAGACATTTCTTCTTCCTGCGAGATTGTCATATCATATATACTACTACTAGTAATTACCTTGACACATTTCATGTGGTAGTCATGTACATACATATTTTATTTGTTATATATATATATATGTATTTATTTGTGACCTATGAAACATGTACAGTATAGATTTAATAGTGCTGCATTTGAATCTTTTTGTTCCCATTATATTATGTGTGTGTTTAAGTTCGGATACTCACTGCCATGACTTATTCCACTAAAGCGCTAGTTGCATATCGTTTGTTCGAACATAAAGATGGATAAAAGTTGAATGCAATTACGCAAGAGATCACTCCCTGAATATGTTAATGGAGTCAAAGATTTCATAAATTTTGCAAAACTCCATATGAAAGATGGATATAAGATAAAGTATCCATGCTACCATTGTAACAACTACTACTTCCTATTCCAAGATTAAGTACAAGATCATCTCATTGTGTACGGAATTCCAAAATTTCCGAGTGAAAAGAGCCATGATTGTCACATCCTTATGCAAAGGTTGTTGGCTATTGGATTGCTTGGTAAACAGACAAGAGAAGTATTAGTTTTTTAGTGTACTAAAAAATTAGAGACTCAAATTGTAACATTATATAAGAAAAATATATTTCAATAATTTAACTCTTTCAAGTTTGAGTTCTAATATATTTGTTGCATTTAAAATATTTTTATGTAATATATGCGTGTTGTCCTTTTCTTAAATAATAAGAAATAATAATGATTTCTTCTTTATTGAAGTTGTGTGTGTTGTAAATTAAGTTGACTTGGAAAATATATATTATTACATGGCTCACATTGGTAATTTGTTTTTGATGTAGGAGGAACTAATAAGACTTAGAGATTCGGAGGAAGAGTTAGAATTGACAATCAAGGAAATATTCGACAAAGTTATACCTTCAAAATGTGGACATCAATGTGGAATGAGTATTGGTCCAATGCATCACTCCAAACAAGCACGTATTGATATGTCTACGGTTGAAAAAGAAATGCAAGAAACAAGAGCATTTAATGAAGCCTTGAAGTTGCAAAATCAACAACTTGAAGCACGTGTGGCCGTAATGGAGGCAAAATTCACCTTCATGCAAGGACATATTGAGTCTTTAACACTTGGATGTGATAGTTAGTTTTGCCACAACAATTGATGATGGTTAAAGTACATGACAAAATACATTTGAAAGGTGTTGTACTTTTAAACTGACATGGTCATAACAAAAATTTGATTTATTTTTTATTTTTCGGGGTTTCTTTTAAAGTGAAGCATGATTAGGACTTTTAATGGTGCAGGGTAATTGAAGAAGTTTATGGGTGTTGTGATCCATTTTCAAGAGGGCATATAACTTGTGATGGTGATGGTTAGTTCTGACTTCTAATTTGTGTAGCTGATAGCTTGTGTAGTAAGGAAATAATTTAAAAGTTGGGATGACTTTTTTTTGAATGGGACTGAAGCATTTTGAGCATGTTGTGAAATTTGAACCTAATCTCAACATAGGCTGTTTTGGTATGTAGATGTTTATTTTTTGAGGGATGCTACCAATTGTATTGGAAAAATTTTCAATGAAGCATGTAATATGACAAATGCTTCAATGAAGAATTTTTCGAACCCTTTATATCAAATGTCTTAAAATTAAATGAATTTCAAAGTATTGTTTTAGTATTTATTCTATTTGAATTTTATTATTTGCTGCTCATATTCAATAGGCTGTGTTTGTATGGAAGAGACATCATATTAATATTAAAATGGGTGAGAAAAAAATTACTGAAATAAAAATAATTGAAAAAAAGTAGTGGGAAAAAAATTGAAAAAGAATGGCTATTGTGACAGTTAGCTGTCACACATGACATATTCTGACAAACCGATATCTGCCACACAAACTACGACGGCATCACTGAATAAACTAGTGACGGATTGGATCGTCATAGAACACGTTTCTGTGACGATAACATTTGCGTCACAATATATTTAATGTGACGGCCTACCGTCATATATTTTATATTGTGACGGCAAATGTCTTATTAAAGTTTATTTTTGGATGAATTAATTTCGGTCACACTTAATTTACTGTGACGGCATGTTGTCACAAAACCGTTATTGATGGTTCATCTGTGATGGACCAAATTTTGCCTCTGAAGCCTTGCCCGCGGTGACTCGCCGGTATGTCAGAACTTGCATTAATATTTGTGACCAAGTGATACCATCATATAATGTCAGTTTTCTGTTACGGAGAAAAGTAAGTGGTCACTGAAACCTTTTTGTGTCGGATCTATTGCGACATGCATGTGATGGGTTAGTTGATGAAACCAGTCGATTAGATGGAGAAAAATCAACTAGAGACAAAGCTATATCAAATGAGCAGATCTCCAACGGTAATAAGTCTTTAAGGGAAAATATAATTAGCATGGAGAAAGCAATCACAATTCCTTCCATGAAAAGAAGTATAATACGGGAAGGAGTCCAGTGATTGTTGAATATCTTTTATATTATGAACTCTGTATAATTTACCTATCCTAGCTGATGTCTATCTTGTCTATAATTGTGGATCTAAATTCTTATACTCTACTATATATATATCTTGTAATTAAGTAAAGGGCACAGTAGAAGATAACAATAATAAGAATATATTTGTTTTCTTCTCAGTAGAAATATTCCTTGTCCTTTTTCTTGGTATCAAAGCAACAAACTTCGGCAAAAATTTCCACTCACATGGATTGCCAAACTGAAGTTTCTTCCTAATCTAAAAGAACCAGAACAATGACTGCAACTCAACAACCAAAACCTATTCTCACAATCCAGTCATTTTATCAATGCACCAACCTAGTGAGATTGGATGCATCAAATTTCCTCCTATGGTGGTCCCAAATTCTTCCACTGGTTCGAAGTCTTGGAGTTCATCATCACCTCATCAAGGCTGAACCACCAAATGAATTTCTAGAATACGACAAGGAGATCTTTGTTATTAATCCAAATCATAGCTTATGGATTAATAACGATGGTTTATTAACTACATGGTTGCTTAGTGTGATGTGGGCATCGAGCCCTCTTCTAGAATGGATGTTCGTGATAAGGACATTACGTTGCCAAGTGGACCAGTGACGCGTTCTCGAGCTAAGAAGATCAAAGAGGGAATGCTTGGACTTGTGAAAAGAATTATGGATGAAGATCGATTCAAGTTTCCAAATGATTTGAACACTTTTCTGAGGCCTAATGATGATTTAAGCATGTTGTCCAAGCAAGGGATGAAAGTCGTAATGATGCTCGAGAGTTGCGGAGATGAAACGGCATTATTTTAAAAATAAACAACTTAGAATGGCAATTTCGTAATTTTAGCTATTTTTCGGATGATAATGGCAGTTTCGTAATTTAGTTATTTTCAGATGATAATGGAAGTTTCGTAATTTAGCTATTTTCGGATTATAATGGCAGTTTTGTAATTTTTGCTATTTTCGTTTTTAGGGTTAGTTTTCAACCTTAGGATTACTTTCTTAATATTTAATGGTTTAGATTGATTCTTGATCTA
>QANX01003762.1:111591-124818 GCA_003254975.1 Ochetophila trinervis
TTGGACAACATGCTTAAATCATCATTAGGCCTCGGAAAAGTGTTCAAATCATTTGGAAACTTGAATCGATCTTCATCCATAATTCTTTACACAAATCCAAGCATTCCTTCTTTGATTTTCTTAGCTCGAGAACGCGTCACTGGTCCACTTGGCAACGTAATGTCCTTATCACGAACATCCATGCTAGAAGAGCGCTCGATGCCCACATCACATAGACTTAAAGGTTGGAATCAAAATCTTCTCTCAAAAGTAAGGAAAGCCACCTTAATTACCTCGGTCATTCAAGCTATCCCAACTTATACTATGTCAACCTTTCAGATCTCTAGTGGCCTTTTTAAAGAACTAGATTCTATGGTTCAGAGATTTTGGTGGGGTCCTAATATAGGTTCTTCAAGATCAATGTTGTGCTAAATGGATTTGTGAGATGATATGAACTCTGCTTTCTTTCAAGCTTATGCTTCCATGAGGAAAATTAATAAGTCTCATTCGCTCAATATTAATGGTAGATTATCTACAAGATTTGGTGCAATTGGCCAGCATGTCGTGGGTTTTAACTCATATTTGTATAATGTTTATGCTTTGGAAATGGTGCTTATTTTTGCAGCTCTAGCTTTTTACCTTCATATTTGAATTCTAATTTCCTAATTTTAATTCCTAAGGTGGAGAATACTGATGTTTTGGAGAATATTCATCGAATAGTTCTTGGTAACTTTTTGTTTAAGTCATTACTAAGATTATTTCTAATCGCCTTGGCTTAATTATTAGTTAGATTATTTCTAATCGTATTGGCTTAGTTATTAGTTTTGTCATTACTAAGATTACTATTTAATTAGTGGGTTGCAAGCATTTAAGGTTGAGTTATTTACTGCTATTTATGTATTGGAGTTTGCGGCAAGACATCATTTGGATTCGTTGTGGCTTGAGTCTGACTCTACTTACGTGATTCATCTTTTTCACAGTAATAATGTTTTGGTGTCTTGGGCTATTCGAAATAGGTCGTTTAGTTGCATTCTTTTCTTGAGGTCTATTCATTTTTAGGTTGCACATATTTACCATGAAGGAAACAAGGTGGCTGATTTGATTTTTAAAAAAGCAATTCAGATTTCTTTTTCATCGTGGCATACTTTGCTTCTTGCTTATTGTCTATCAGCTCATGGTGATGATTTATTTGGGGGTAGATCTTTTAGTTTTTGTGTTTACTATTTGTAAATGTTTTGTTTTTAGGTTTTTTAGTCTTTGGTTGTGTTTTGTAAACCGATAGTCTTTTTCCCTTCTGGGGTTTTCCCAACTGTGATTATTACCCATAAATGTTTTAATAAGGCCAACGAGTCAGATGCTTTGATACGGGCATCATAATGCCATATTCTACCATTGGAGCAAAAGATGATGATGCGGGCATCATAGAGCCATATTCTACCATTGGAGCAAAAGATGATGATTTAAGCATGATGTCCAAGCAAAGAATGAAGGTGGTAATGCTGTTCGGGAGTTGCAAAGGCGAAACGAAGTAATTTTAGCTATTTTCGGATTACAATGGCACTTTCGTAATTTAGCTATTTTCGGATTATAATGGCAGTTTCGTAATTATTGCTATTTCCAGATTATAATGGCAGTTTTGTAATTATTTCTATTTTCGGATTATATTTATTTAGGGTTAGTTTTTAGCCTTAGGATTACTTTCCTAATTATTTTATGGTCTAGATTGATTCCTAACCTAACCCTAATATCTATATAAAGGGGAGGTTACTAGCTTGTTAAAGACAACTTTGATTATTGATTAAATAGAATCTATTCTTGTTTTCAACAAGACTTGTGTGTTCCAAGTGAGGATAGTTCTTCTTCTACTTGTTGCATTTGGGAATTGATCTTCTTATCAAAGGTATTTACTTTGTGGCGAATTTCAATTTCATTCTTTGCCTTCTAATTAGTGTTGCTAGATACAATTGTTATCTAGAGGTGCTATAGGGCGGGTTTTTACCTAGGGTTTGTTCCATATCATCTTGTGTGTTAGGATTACAGTTTCTTTAAGCTTGGTTCCATATCATCTTGTGTGTTAGGATTACAGTTTCTTTAAGCTTGGGGTTCCGCATCATGCTTGTTTGTCTACATCTATGTTTTTTAAGTGTGTTTTTAGTCTCTTTTTGTTGTTGTTTTTGTATTGACTTTTTCCTTTCTTTTATAGATTAATAGGTTTTGATGTGGGTTTCATATGGGTGCTAACATAGTTGGGATACCTGGGTTTCTTGCGCTTTATCAGTTACCTTTATTATAAAATTAATAATTATTTAATTTAATTTTATAATTTGAAAATAATGGGCTACTAAGGTATTAGAAGACATATGGACATCCCTACTAGGTAAGCGCCCCCAAAAGCCACCAACACCAAAGCCGAATTTATTAAATCAAAAAATAAAATACTAAGTGTCAAAAAGAAAAAGACAAGAAGGGATCAGCTGTATTGTGTGTGCCAATTGTTATTTAGCCATTAAGCCCATGGATATTGAGGTTCCACAACTGTATTTCCTGATACTGTATTTGAAGAAGTCGTTCAAATTCCTTATGATCTACAACTGAAGCAAGTTCTTGCTAATGGTAAAAAATGGGCTTTGAATGTACGGATGTTCTTATTTTACATGAGGGGTATGAATTAGCCCTTCCCGATCGTATTTTGCCAGAGATTAAAGAACATTTAGGCAGTTTATCTTTTTAGAGCTATCGTCCCACTAAAAAAAATATTCTTGTGATAGGTCTTATTCCTAGTCAGAAATACAATGGAATCACCTTTCCTATTCTTTTTTCGGACTCCACTACTAAGAAGGATGTGCACTTTTCAAAATGTCTCATATATGTAGGTGGCAACAGAGGATGGAATCATATTTATCTTGACGAAAGGAAGAGTAACAATATTTTTAATAATGATTTAGCGTCAGGTATAGTAAGCAAAATCATACGAAAATAAAAAAGGGATATGAAAAAACCATAGTGGATGCATCGGATGGACGCAAGTGGATGATATTGTCCCTCCAGGAGCAAAACTTCTTGTTGCAGAGGGAGAGTCCATCAAACTTGATAGACCACAAATGAGCAATTCTAATGTGGTTGGATTTGGTAAGGGGGATGCAGAAACAGTACTTCAAGATCCATTGTGTCTCCAAGGACTTTCTCTCTTCTTGGCATCTATTATTTTGGAACAAATAATTTTGGTTTCTTATAAAGAAACAGTGTAAGAAGGTTTAATTTTCCGAAATGAATTTGTTGATCCGCAGATTAATCAACACCAAGCTCTAAAAATAAGCCAATTTTTTATGGCAATTATGTTACGTAATTATGGATATCAAAAAAATTCTGAAAAGCCTTTTTTTTTATTATTCTACCCGAGTTCAAGAATTGAATTACTTGTAGCACACTCCTAGTATGTATACTATGAAGAATACTATTTGAGTTTACTTATTTCTTTTCTTTATTTTTTCAATCCAAATTAAAGCGGTATGATTATGCCAATATTGTTAGATTTCAAAGTCATAGAATGTATCAATAGTTTTATATTCGATTGGATACTAAAAGTTAAGAGATAAATAAGCATAGATTAGAAACCACAGTATGAAAGAAATGAGAGGACCAAAAGATTCCAAGAGGGATTATTCATCTTCCTAATCTTTGACACAAGAAAACAAAATGTCCTTAGCCTTTTCTTCTGTCAAAATAATATAATAATGATTTTTGATCTCATCCGTCATCCTATTCATAGTTTTAATTTTTGTTTTCTAGGTTTATCATAACCTTTTTTAGATTTATTACATAAATAAGTAATGGTAGTGGACAAACAAAAAATATTGGAAACTTTAGTGAGCAAATAGAACTTCTTCAATGAATTTAGAAAACGTATTTAAAAAAAGAAGAAGATATAATCGTGGTTGTGCCATCCAAAAAGAGGAAACATAGTGATTCCTTCATAAATTTTGAAAGTGTCTATGGATAATATCAAGGAACATATGTTCTAAATCAAGTAATGAAGTGAATTTTCCAAAAGCATCATAAAAAATAAAATGGAGTGTTTTGAAACATCTGAAAAAGTGATCCATTTTTTTGTCATTTAGACGAATAAACTATTATGATTTTTAAGAACTTAACAGGCCTTTCCCCTTTTTCTTTGTCTGATTCGAGGGGGGTTATGTTGAGTTCTTATGCTTTCATGTCATGTCTACAATTTAGCTCATCTGATTACTTAAGGGATGAACCTAATCCATTATATGAACCGTAAAAGAAAATACTGATTAAACCGATTACAATAGTACTAGTTACAGTACCTATTATCCAAAAAGGAATCCTTCCATTAGTATCAACCATTTTTCCTACTTTTCTCCATTAATAACATAGCTACTACAGGTATTAGCCATCTACCAAGGATAAAATTGTATCCCTTAGGAACCATACATGCACTTTTTGATGCATATAGCTCAAGACAAATTGCAAAAAAAAAAAAAAAAAAAAAAAAAAAAAAAAAAAAAAAAAAAAAAAAAGAATCAATGTGTAGATTCAGCTTTTTTTGTTTTTTCATCTTCATAGCAGGTCCTTTTTAACTTGTAACAAAGAGAAGCCCTTTATGTTTCAAGAAAGATGATTTTTAGCCTGTTTTAATTTATATATAAATTTAAAACCTATAAATAAAAAAAGTTCACTAAACTTATTGGACTAACTTCTCATTGATGTATTGTTCCATCGGGGTCCAATCCAAATTGCGATGTTATTTTTTTATTCCTAGACAGTCTTCTTCAACTTTTTTTTAAGTTTAGGCTCTACTCCGAGTAAAAATCTGCCCGATTTGGATTCGCACATATAGGACAAATGCCCTAATACCTTCCTACGACTTCCCTTTCTCCTTTTTTTTTATTCCATTTCTCCTGCCAAATAGCAAATATTCAATGCATTCATCACATTACTTGATTGATTAACAATTTGAGATCATTATTATTATTATTATATATTATAAATGGAAATTTTATACTTATATCATATTCTATTTATAAATAGAATATGATATAAATGGTAATCATATATATATTACTAATTGAGAAAGTTCAAGAGTACTATGTATAGTACATATAATATTCTTCCATAAGTTTACAATTACATAATTACATAAGTACTCATGTTCAAGAGTACTATGTATACAAATTACATAAGTATTGTCCATGGTATGACAATTGGTAATCCCTTTGCATAATCTAATGAATCTTGCAAAATGAGCTACCATAAGCAAGCTAATAACCCATATTCCAACACATACAATCTGGGGAGGTGCTACCATCCTAATTTTCCATGGAGGAATAATTCAAATGTTCAAAGTGGACAACAAAGAGAGCAATATCAAGTTACACAAGCCAAGAATTAAAATTTCCAAGCCACCAACTTTCAGAAGCCCTCTTAACATCAAGCTTTTTCTAATAATTTTTCTAATATATCTTTACTTGAACAATTCTTATTAAAAATGTCTAAAACTACTAATTCTTTCATGCAAGAAACAATGGCTACAATAAAGTGATTGGAAACTTAAGTGGAACAACTTGCACATGCTTTCCAAAGGAACAAAGGTGCATTGCTGTGCCAAACCGAGAAGAACCCCATGGAGCATGTTAAGGCAATAGTTTTGAGTAGTGGAAAACAAATGGTGAGCCATTTAATGATGTGCAAGGAGTTGAACATGAAGAAGAATACCATGAAGAAGATTTGCAACAACAACAACAACAACAACAAGCCGCTGAATTGCCCAAGCATATTGCGCCTTCATGTACTCAACCTGTGGAAGTGTCTCAATAAGCTAAATATGTTCCCCCCACATGCAAAAAAAGTTGTGCTCACTGATATGGAGAAACAAAAAAAGTGAACCAAGCTAAAACAAGCCAAATTTGAGAGCATGGAAGCCAAAAAACCCATGGAGAGCAATAATGTTAAATATAAGAATTGGGACCATAAACAACTTCATCCTCCAATTTTTCCTGGTAGACTTAGAAATCAAAAACTTGATAGGCAATTTAATAAAGTTTTGGATGTTTTTAACCAATTGTATATTAATATTCTATTAATTGGTGCTTTAGAGTCTATGCCTACTTATGATAATTTTTTGAAGGAAATTCTTTCTAACAAGAGGAGGTAGGACATGGTGGTAGTTACTAAGGAGTGTAGTGCATGGCTCCAAAACTGAATCCTTTTTAAGTTAAAGGATCCAGGGACTTTTGATCCTCTTACAATCGGTCATTTTAATTTTATGGCATTATGTGATCTAGGTGCTACTATTAATTTAATGCCTTCTTCTATGTATAGGAAATTGGGAGTTGGAAAAAGTCATGCCTACATTTGTGACTTTGCAAATGATAGCTTGTAGTATATAGAGACCTTGAGAAATTCTTGAAGATGTGCTCGTGAAAGTCAACAAATTTATTTATCCCGCATACTTCATCTTTATAGATATGGAAGAAGATGAGGACTTACCACTCATGTTGAGGAAACCTTTATTGGCTACAGGAAGTGTCTTCATCGATGTACTAAAGATTGAACTTACTATGAGAGTATTAGATGAGGAGGTAAGTTTTAATGTTTATAGTGCTTTAAAACTTTCCAATTTTGATGTATCTTCTTGCTATAGGATTGATGTGTGTGAACCTTTGACCAATGAATGGATGGAGGAAACTATAGAAGATGATTAGAGTTTGCCGAATTTGAAGATTTTGAAGGGAATGTAAGGGTTCAATGGTGGGCTAAGTGAGAAAGTTTAAGCCGCTGGATGAGAGAGAGCCAATAAAAGAAACCATCATGTGAGAAACCACCAACCCTAGAATTGAAACCACTTCCTAGTCATTTGAAGTATGCCTTTCTAGGTGAGAATGAGACTTTTCCTGTAGTTACTCTTCATCCCTAAGTAATGAGAAAGAGAGTAAACTTTTGAGGGTGTTGAGAGGACAGAAACCTGCTATAGCTAATATTAAAAAGCTTAACCTTTCCATTTGTATGCATAAAATACTCATGGCGGATGACGATTGATAGGCATAAAAGTTACTATCTTTATGCTATATTTTTTTTTTGGATTTTTCTAGTTTTAAGTTAATTGTTATTGAAAAATACTAATTTGCTGTCTTATTCTATTTTTAGAGAAAGAACAACGAATGCTGAAATTTGCTGTATTTTCTACACAATCTTTACTGAATAAATCATATTTAGAGCTACAAATGAAAATTCGGTGAATTTTTAGTTGCTAATGATTCCTAATATGTCAACGTTAAATTTTGTAAAGTTTCATTGCAATTGGGTCAGCCAATCAATACCATTTTGATTTTGAAGATGAACATATTTAGCAATTGTGAAGACTTACACTCCTATGAGGAAATTGAAATTTGAGTGCCTTACCAGTGTCCATTCTATGCAACCAAGATATACTAGGACAGCTAAGACATAGATCTAATGAAAGCAGTGAATTCAGAGTTCATTTAATCATCAAAATTGTACTTGGAGTCTGCATGACCGACATAGAAGATATAAAGGAAAATCTTTTTGCCAACTAGGATGCAACCTATGCATGGATGATTGGGATTGCCACATCATCACTCTCTAGCCAGGTGTGTTATTATTGCCACATCACATGCCACTTGGAAAATCTAGTTCCAATAATATTAATTGGAGAAGAAATTAGAATTGGAAGGAGATTGAAATACTAAGGAGATATGGATTTACTTTCCTAATCTAGTTAGGAGTGTGACATCATTTCGAGGGCACCAATTACTCCTATAACTCCCAATGACCGGCCATTAGAGTAATAATAGAGAAGGATTTATTTTTTATTAATATTTTTTTCCTATTATCTTGAAGAATTATAATTAAGGTAAGGTTATCACTCAAGGGTATTTCCTTCTTAACAAGCACTCTTTTTTTATAAATACCCTACAGCTTAAAGCTTTCAAGATATCTCTTTTCCATTGACACCATTTATATTCTACATTCTATTCCACATAATTCTCCAGAGTTTAGAGAGGGAGACTTCAGCTACATCAAGAGAAGAATAAAGAAGAATTTTGGCAAACAATCTTTGAAAGTATTCAACCTTGCTTTGGAGGCATATTTTGAAGACGATTGAAGGAACAACAAGAAAGAGAATTTGGCCAGCCAGAAGCTCAAGATTTGCTTTCTTTCCTTTTTCTTTTTGTCATTCATAATATATTTTGTTTTGATTTATTGATGGTTATTTCTAAGAACATGAACAGCTAAGCTTTTATGAGGATTCTGATGTAGCCATATTATGAATATTTAGTTTTTAATGCATGTTGGGTTTAAATTCATATTGATAGTTAATATTTAATTATTGATCTTAATGCTTTTATGAAAAGATGAATGGTTTAATATTATATTAACTTAGGGAAAAGGGATATAGTATTGTTTGCAATGAAATACATGGTAGATAGGGATATCATCATGCCTAGTGACACCTTAACAAAAAATATTGGGTTTGCATGTCTTAGGGTTTAAATTTGGTAGTTTAGATTGAGAACGATTAAACTATCTTGTGCTTGCTAGATCAAGATGCATCGAGGATCAACGCATGGTCATTTTAGGTTACAAGGGGTTAACTAATGAATTTATCATGCATTGAAACTAAATAAGATTAATAGTGGTGAAGTCATAATCCTTGTTCCATCAATAATTTGAAACATATGTTTAATTTACTTTACTTTCTTTAGTTTGATTTCTTAATTGCTTTCTATTCGATTTTGCTTTGCTTCACAAAACCAACCGATCAAACAATCAATTCTCTTTTACTTTTTTAGATTTAATTAGCAATATTATTTATTCTCATCACTAGAGACATTGATCTTCGTGGGATTGATATTTGGTTTCTCTAATAAAACCACTTTATTACTTGTTGATTTTTACACTTACGAGTAATCTAATTTTCACCATGACAAGTTTTTGGCGCCATTGCTAGGGAATAATTATTTCTAGTTTTGATTTAATTTTATTGTTGATTAAATTTCTATTTTTAGGTTAATTTTTGTTTTTGATTTTATGTAGGTTTTGTTTTGGCCCTGGTAGGACAACAATTGAAAAGCTTTCTTGGATCCAAAGCAATTCAATTTGAGTTTGAAGAATGAGGAAATCGAAGTAGCTAAGTAAATTTAATTTCTAGTTGAATTTATTTTTTTGTTTAACTTTTTATTGTTTTTGGTTTTCAAAAATATATATATTTGCTGTTTTATTTTTTCCATGCAAATATATATATTTTCAACAATTTCATGCAAATATCAACTTTGGCATAATTTCATGCAACAATTCAAAAAAGTTTTGTCAGAAAATCCATATTTTGATTTTAATACAGTTTTACCAAAGTTCATAATTTGGTAAATTTCCTACATTCTGGATACAAAGGATTTTCTACATCCTCCAACAAACTCTTAAATGGATTATCCACAAAGTTGTAACAAGCAGCATACAACATGTCAATATTATTGCCAACAACATCTTCATCATATTCATTTATGCCCATATTAGCATGAGCTTCAACATTCACTTTATTAGCTTTTAAAAAATTTATATCTTCTTCTAAACATTCTCTGTGTAAAATTCATCTACAGTAACTTGTATCAAACTGTTTAAAAAACACATCTTGATGCAGAACCCCAAGCTTAAAGAAACTGTAATCCCAACACACAAGATGATATGGAACAAACCCTAGGTAAAAACCTGCCCTATAGCACCTCTAGATAACAATTGTATCTAGCAACACTAATTAGAAGGCAAAGAATGAAATTGAAATTCGCCACAAAGTAAAATACGTTTGATAAGAAGATCAATTCCCAATGCAACAAGTAGAAGAAGAACTATCCTCACTTGGAACACACAAGTCTTGTTGAAAACAAGAGTAGATTTCTCAATAATCAATAATCAAAGTTTTTTACAAGCTAGTAACCCCCCATTTATATAGATATTAGGGTTAGGTTAAGAATCAATCTAGACCATAAAATAATTAGGAAAGTAATCCTAAGGCTAAAAACTAACCCTAAATAAATATAATCCGAAAATAGAAATAATTACAAAACTGCCATTATAATCTGGAAATAGCAATAATTACGAAACTGCCATTATAATCCGAAAATAGCTAAATTACGAAACTGCCATTGTAATCTGAAAATGGCTAAAATTATGCCGTTTCGTCTTTGCAACTCCCGAGCAGCATTACCACCTTCATTCCTTACTTGGACATCATGCTTAAATCATCGTTATGCCTCATAAAAGTGTTTGGATCATGTGGATACTTGAATCGATCTTCATCAATTATTCTCTTCACAAGTCCAAGCATTCCCGCTTTGATCTTCTTAGCTCGAGAACACGTCACTGGTCCACTTGGCAGCACAATGTCTTCACCACGAACATCCATGCTAGAAGAGCGCTCAATGCCCACATCATTCCATCCCTCCTCAAAAAGATTTGTCCTCAAATCTGCATCCATGTCAAAAGGAGAAAGATCAGCAACATTGAATGATGCAGACACATTATACTCACCTAGAAGATCAATTTTGTATGCATTGTCATTGATCCTCTCGAGAACTTGAAAAGGTCCATTGCCTCTAGCATCCAACTTAGACTTCCTTTGGTTAGGAAACCTTTCCTTCCTCATGTGTACCCAAACCCAATCTCCTGGTTCAAATATCACTTGCTTTTGCCCCTTATTTGCTTTTTGAACAGTTAGACGGTTACGCTTCTCAATTTGCAACCTCGTCTTCTCATGTATAGTCTTAACCAAATCCGCCTTCTTTTGTCCATCTAAGCTAGCAATTTCACTCAAAGGTAAAGGCATCAAATCCAACACAGTTAAAGGATTAAAACCATACACAATCTTAAATGGTGAAAAACCTGTAGAAGAATGAATAGTTCTATTATATGCAAATTCAACAAAAGGTAAACAATCTTCCCAAGTTTTCAAATTCTTACCAACAATAGCACGAAGCAAAGTACCTAGAGTCCTATTAACCACCTCCGTTTGACCATCGGTTTATGGATGACAAATAGTAGAATACAACAATTTAGTACCTAACTTACCCCACAAAACTCTCCAAAAGTGACTCAAAAATTTCGCATCCCTATCAGACACAATAATTCTAGGCACTCCATGCAATCTTACAACCTCCCTAAAGAACAAGTCAGCAATACTTGTAGTATCATCAGTCTTATGACATGCAATAAGTGTGCCATCTTAGAAAATCTATCAACAACCACAAATATGCTATCCCTACCCTTCCTAGTTCTAGGTAATCCAAGGACAAAATCCATGGATATATCAACCCAAGGCTCATTAGGAATAGGCAAAGGTGTATATAACCCATGTGGCATAGACTTAGACTTGGCCTGTCTACATGCAATACATTGAGAACAAATTCTTTGAACATCCCTTTTCATATATGGCCAATAAAAGTGTTCAACTAAAATATCTAAAGTCTTGTGCACACCAAAATGACCCATTAAACCACCACTATGTGATTCTCTAACAAGCAGTTCTCTAAGAGAGCAATTAGGCACACAATTTCTTGAACCACGAAACAGAAAACCATCATGTCTATAGAACTTATTAAATGCACCTTGTTCACATGCAACATAAATATCCTTAAAATCAGAATCACTTGCGTACATGTCTTTCAATTGCTCAAAACCTAACAACTTAGAAGTTAATGTAGTTATGAGGACATACCTTCGAGCTAATGCATCAGCTACTACATTCTCCTTACCTTGCTTGTAGCATATCACATATGGAAAACTCTTTATGAACTCAACCCACTTTGCATGCCTCTTGTTGAGCTTTCCTTGTCCCTTGATGTGTTTGAGAGATTCATGATCGGTATGAATCACGAACTCATTTGGAAGCAAATAATGTTGCCACACCTCCAGGGCACAAAATAGTGCATACAACTCCTTGTCATACGTTGAGTACTTGAGTTGAGCTCCATTTAGCTTCTCACTAAAGTATGCAATGGGACGTTTTTCCTGCATCAAAATAGCACCTATACCAATCCCAGAAGCATCACATTCAACCTCAAACATCTTATCAAAATTAGGTAGAACAAGAATAGGAGTAGAACATAACTTATCTTTTAAAGTTTGAAACGCATGTTCTTGTTCCTTACCCCATTTAAAACCTACCTCTTTTTTGATGATCTCATTCAAAAGAGCAGCTACGGTAGAGAAGTCCTTTACAAACCTTTTATAAAAGCTAGCTAAACCATGAAAACTTCTTACCTCAGACACGTTCTTAGGTGTAGGCCATTCCTTGATAGCCTTGATCTTCTCTTCATTTACTTCAACACCTTGTGCACTCACAACAAAACCAAGAAAAACAAGCCTATCTATACAACATGTGCACTTTTTAAGGTTAGCATATAATTTCTCTTTTCTAAGCACATCTAGCACTTGGCTAACATGCATCACATGGTCATCTAAACTTTTGCTATATATCAAAATATACAACCACAAACTTTCCTAGAAATTCCCTTAAAACATGGTTCATTAATCGCATAAATGTACTAGGAGCATTAGTTAACCCAAAAGGCATAACCATCCATTCATATAAACCATATTTTGTTTTAAAAGCAGTTTTCCACTCATCCCCTTGCTTCATCCGAATTTGATGGTATCCACTTTTTAAATCTATCTTAGTAAATAAGCAGGCACCATGCAATTCATCAAGCATATCATCTAACCTAGGAATGGGATAACAATATTTTACCGTTATTTTATTCACTGCTCGACAATCAACACACATCCTCCATGTGTCATCCTTCTTGGGTACCAATAAGACCGGTACAGCACAAGGGCTCATGCTTTCCCTAACATGACCCTTTGCTAGCAACTCCTCCACTTGCCTTTGTAACTTCTTCGTTTCCTCAGGATTGCTACGATAGGCTGGTCGGTTTGGAATGCTTGCTCCAGGTACAAAATCTATTTGGTGCTCAATACCTCTCAAGGGCGGCAATCCAGTCGGCATCTCTTCTGGGAGAACATCGTCAAAATCCTGCAATAAAGAGACAAAAACACTAGGCAAATCGGGGTTAAGGTTAATTTCAAAAAGCAAAACCTCTCGAAACCTCACCAACAATATTGCTTTGTTGCTTAAGAATGCACTCTTGATTTCTCTCTCTTTTGCATAAAAAATCTTTGATGCGGAACCCCAAGATTAAAGAATCCGAAACCCCA